>CAVNYN010202968.1:0-33832 GCA_963692815.1 Nyctanthes arbor-tristis | reverse complement strand
GACGCTCTTCCGATCTGAGTTCATTGGATATGGTATTTGTCATGCTTCTGTATAGTATTTAAGGATGAGCGTAAAAGGAAGAAGAAAAACTTGACCAAGGAAAAGAAAGAATCTACAAATTCGGATATCAAGTGTTACTTTGCTGGATTTGAGACTTTGAAAGAGATAAATGAAGCAAGACGTCTTTTTATGCACCTGCACACTGTACCAACAATAGAAAAGCAAATGGCCAGGTTGGCGTTGCTGGTCTCTCTCTCTCTCTCTCTCTCTCTGTGTGATCCTTTTCTGACTGTTGATATTTACCATTTTGATGTGATTCAGGTTATCTCTGATTCTGTCAAAGACAATAAAGCTACAAGTTGATCTCAATACTGTTGAAATTGAAACGATTGAAGATATACCTCTTCGAGTAAAACACATTGCTTCAATTTGTTAAACTCTTTTCTCCTGGTGCCACTAGACCATATTTCATGCTTGTTGTACTAACTGTACAATATACTTTTCTTCTTGCTTCATAAATTTCAGGATGGGCATGGCTCTGTTATCTATCAAGATGGGAAACCTGTTTTACATACTGATGGAACAGGCTACATTTCTGAAGATCTAGCTATGCTGTGTCCGAAAGATTTTTGCAAAGCACAGTATATGAAGGATGATGATTTTGAGGTTAATTTTTTTCTTTATTGCGTGTAGGAATCTTTAATCTTATTAGTGCAAGGCATATGAGGAAAAGTTAGTGAAGTTGACTGTCTCTGATTAATTATCTCTATTTTAATTGTATAGTAGTCTAGAAGAAACAGAAAGACACAAATGGAAAAGCTTGTAGGTGCATAATGACACCTGAAGGCCACTTCTCTCCTCATTTTTACCTTGGCCACGAACTGTGATCTTTGTTTGTATTTAGAGTTTTATTTTGTTCTTTCTTGATAGGTACTTGCTTTTTCATCTATTGTGACATATATATTGAATGCTTTTTCTTATGCGAAGTATCTATGATTCACCTTTTCAATTTTTCTTATGTTTTCAAAGCTGTTGCGGAGGCTTATAGCTACTTAATGACTTCCATTATTTAATACAAATAGCTCATGCTAAAACAATATTCAAGAATTCTGCAACCGGGTAAGATGCAAGTATAGATGACATTGTTATAATAACTTATAAGCAAGAACAACCTATGATGTCATTGGTCCATGTGCAATGCCCTCTTAGAAGGGTGTAATTTATGCTCGTGCATAATTCAACTTTAACAAGTCCTTGTTTGCTATTCACATTATTTCTTACTACTTTTGGTTTGGATTTTCAGAAGCTTTGTAATTTTAAGGATCTGTCATGTCTGAAAGTGACAAAAGCTGGGAACAAGGAACCGGTAACCTTTTCATTAGCGGCATTCGTTTCTTCCTTTTCTTTCTCAATGTGAGAAACTGTTTAGAAACCAGTTGAATGTGACATCTTCAGTATAATCAATGACCTTTAAGTCTATTGATTGTAACAGCTTTAATATTTATGCAAGCTATGATATTTTTATTCCTTTTTTCCAGCCTTTGTTGATCCAATGCCGATTATTCCATAATGGTCTTGCAGTTAAGGGAACTCTTCTCGTAAATAGGAAGGTAATGTTTTATTTTATTATCATTTGATTGCTTCTTTAACTGATCACCTAAAAGTTAAAGTTAGGAAACATTATTTAAATGTCTTAGCGTTTGGAAGTTTTAGGAGCAAGTTCCTAATTTGCACAAAATCAGTGAATTACCGATTTGGAAATTCATTCTTGCGAATTAAGACATCGACCATGTATTGGCATAAATGTGCTGGTAACACTTAACTATACTATGGTATGTATTATTTTAATAATTGGCACAAAAATATATAATTGTCTCTCCAGTTCAGTTACACCTTATCACTACTCAAAAACATGGGATCCTAGAAATCCCACACCAAAGGAATATTTATGCCTCTGAAAATGAAGTTTTGTATGGATTTCAGACTATGGACTTGGTTAAATATTAAAAATATATGGATGGGTTTAAGGGTAGAAGATCTCTTTATTATTATTATATTTTGTTAGCTTCTTGTTAGTTCCATCTGGATTCTTAAGTGGAGTTCCAAAGTGTGAGCTGAGTGTAGTGGTAATGCTGTGTGAATTAAAATTGTCATAGAGCATGAGAAAGAAAGTGTAGATGCATTTGTTCTTAACATATTCCCCTAGATGACAAACCATACATAGTTTCCAGATACTAAAAGATATTCTTTTATAACTACAATATTCAAGGGTGCTTTTTCTAAGATTGGTAAATAAAATTATCACAAAAATTTGTGTTCGGCAAGCCTTCTGGTCTAATGCGATAACTTGATGATAATTTTGTTATTCCCAAAGCAATGAGCTATTTTACTTGGTGGCTGTTTGATTCTCATTGTGTTGATTGATTTATAAAGAGAAATTATAATGAGATGAAATGAGTTGTTTAGATTTAATGAAGAGATCGGAATTTGTGGTTATAAATGAGTAATTGTCAAATCAGTGGTTGGTGGAATTGTTATGTGTTTTGATAAAGTAGTCAAACACCCCCTTAAAAGCATCTTCGACCCCCCCTCCGGTGGGTGGCCGGGGGGCCCTGGAGGGAGGTGGGGTGAGGCAGTAATAGTTATAAAAATAGTCTTCCTGATTGTTTTCTGTTTTTCCAAATGACTTTACATTTTTCTGTGGTGGCTTTAAGTTTACTTTCTATCTCCATTGCTCTAACATTTTTAATACACTTGACTGCTGTCTATTTTAGCTTGGACCAGGAAAAATACAGATAAGGCCTTCAATGATAAAGGTTGACAGGGACTCAAAATTGTGGGTGGAAACAAGGGTAGAGCCAGCTGTCGATATCGGGGTGTGCCGAAAAAATAGATTAACGCTAATTTGTATATTAAAATTTTTTTTGAAATTATTTATATGGTCAAAAAATGCTTTTTGGTTTAAATGGGGTGTGCCCAAGCCAAGGCTGGCCTCTCCCACCTACGCCCCTGGGCGGAAAAAAATTTCAGCTCACTGGAGATCGTTTCTGTTAGGTATTCTTCACTTACTAAAATCTCTTAACTTACTATTGAGATGTGGTGTTATAATAATGGATTTCTTCCGCTTATTTAGTATGTAAACTATAATAAGCATACAACATACTCTGCAGGTCTTGTTTTACTTGTTTTGTCAAGAATTTCATCACCTTTCCTCTGTCGTTAAATTTCTCAGGGGGTAAATCATCAGCTGCTTCCTGTCAAATTACTTTGGAATAGAAGGTTTTAGGTTAACGGTAACTAAGACATTCTCTAGAAGGTTATTTTAGATATAGTAGGAATAAGGATGGGGGGATGAAAGAGAGACTGCCCTTGATTTATTTTTTTTTAAATTCTTGGTGAGTAACAAGGACTAGAACATGAGGTTAGCAGGACAACTCTGCATAGAATTACAATGCATTGGGTAAACATCAAAGAAAAACTTAATGGACAAGTACTTTCTCCTAATAAATACCAAATTGACTGTATTTTATGCCTATGAGTCTCTGCATAAAAAATATACATAAGATACTTACCATCGTTCTAGAAATCTTTATATAAAGTTGACTTTTTGGAGACTCTGTGGTCGGGATTCAAAGAAAGATTATAGGGAAGTGTGAAAGTTTGTTTTTTTATGGAGAATGTGGTTGGTATTAAAATTTGACTTGTTGACCGGCTTTTGATTTGAAAATAGCTCCTAGAACAAGCTCTAGTATTGATTTGTAGATGTTATAGTGAAGACAAACCTAAAAAGGGGAGCCAATACCAGCTAGAAAGAAGTGAAAGAAAGGAAAACCTTTCTACAATAGAAGCAATTGGACGAGGAACTGCTGCTGACAGCATAGAATGTAGTGATTGACCAAAATAACATAGATTATGTGGTTACAAATAGTTATCTATTGGACATTTCAGTTGAAGTAATGAAAGATTATCAATGTTGTTGACTTCAAGTTAATTGTGAACATACTCTTTTCTTTTTCCCCTCCTAGGATAGAGCTAGTAGCCTCTCGTAAAAAGATTGATATTTTGGACATATGGATTTTCATCTTCTATGGTAAAAATTGCACAAAATCTTGGTAGGCAAGAAATGAAAAGTTCACTTGCCATTTCTTGCGTAGTGATACCAATATAATTAATCCATGTACAACATGCCAACCTCTGCATTATTCCTGTGTAGATTCTGTTCAATTTCTTTGTCTAGTGAGAGCAATTATTATCCTCGCGGTTATCTTTTCAAGTTTATTCTACCCGTGTCTTTGGAGCTTGTTTCATGATACTAAATATCAAGCTAAGAAGTGAAGTCAAAGTCAACAATTATTTATTTTTTTGAAAGGAAGTCAACAATTATTTTTAACCATATTCTGCTAGTAAAGTAATCTAGCACAAATTTTTCCTAACTGCTTAACTGGTTGTTATTTAGAGAAATTAACGTTTCAAAAATCTCTCCTCAAGAGAGCTTTACAAGAAAAAAATGACTTGGTTGTTTAGAATGTGTATATCAGAGCCCTGTTAATCAGCACAGCTAGATTTTGCATAAAGCAAAATATCCATTGACTCTTTTGGTGTTTGTCTTCCAGTCACAAACCTGGTAGAGCCTTCTTGTCAAGATATTTGATTGCTCATTTGACATATGGTGGCGTTCCGGGAGAATTCTTTTTAAATTTAGTGTCTAATGCATTGGAAGAGGCTCAAAACGTGTACTCAGATTGGATTGCAGCTCTAAAAGGTAATTCCTAAACTTACATTTGCTACCATGTGCACTTCCTAGTTTTCAGAGGGAATCCACCCATTCAACATGGTCTATACTGATTTAATGTGTTTTGAATGTTCTTTATGGTTTCATGAAACTTGACTACAGATAAATGTAATATCTCCAATTAGGTCTTGCTGGTTTCATTTCTATATACTCTCATCTCTCTGGAACTTCAACCTGACAATTTCTATTATAGATACTAATCCACAGTAAAATATACGTTCAGTTTACTTAATCATGTTTTACAAAACGTGTCCTTTTACAGTGGCTTCCTACAATGAAGGGCTGGATTATGGTTGTTTGGCGCAAAGAATGATTTTATCTGGGATTCCTCTCTCTGAACCGTATCTCCAGCAATGTTTGTCAAGGCTGGTAAAGGAAGACAAATCAAAGCTTAAAACAGCAAGGATTCCAATGAGCGAAAGCTTTTACCTGATGGGCACTGCTGACCCTACATGTAAATTGAACAATGATGAAGTCTGCGTTATCCTGTACGTATCTTACACCTTTTTAAAAAAAAAAAAATAAAGGGAATTCTACTTAATTTTATTGTACTTGTAAATGGAAAAGAGTCTAAAATTTCATCTTTGATATACCGAATTCTCGGTGACCTGAAATAATGGCCCCCTCTCATGTCTACTCAGTTTCTGAACACTGATGTGAAAACTGGGAGTTGCCCTGCCCGTTTTCAGTAACTGAAATGGTTAACAAGTTGATTTGTGCATGCCTCAATTAATCTTTTGTAAATATAAAAAATCATGGTTCCAATACATCGTGCTTATAATTTCTAGTCGAATCTGTAGTGAGAATGGTCAACTTTCGGGCAAGGTGCTAGTGTACAGGAATCCCGGACTGCATTTTGGAGATGTTCATATTTTAAATGCAGTGTATGTGGAGGAGTTGCAAGAGTATGTTGGCAATGCCAAGTTTGGCATTTTCTTCTCAGTCAAAGGTGGGAGATCAGCGGCGTACGAAATGGCAAAGGGTGATTTTGATGGAGACATGTATTGGGTTTCCAGGAACCCTGAGGTTAGCATCTGGTTAGGGATGATAAAACATTTAAAATTGTATGCTACTGCCAATAGTATCTATACAACTATTTCCTCATCTTCCTTTTGCAGTTTAGTAGTTGTAATTAGTGTTTCCTGTCCATGGTTGCTAAATCTTATCTCGGCTCTTTCAGATAATTTTTAATATATGCTTTATAATCAGTACTTCTGTCCATGATTCTTATGTTTCTTTTGAATTAACATAATTTCTTATTGTTAGATTTGAGCATTCCGTTTTCTCAATCATTTCAGCTATTGGAATATTTCCATGCAAGTAAGCCGTGGAGCTGTGAGTTTTCGGCCCCAAATTCTTCTAGCAGAAATCCAAAAGAGCTCTCAGAGGAGGAACTAGAATGTGAATTCTTTTGTCTTCTCTCACAGGCAAGGAAGCCAAGGTATGAAGTGGCTCTCATATCTCAATAGAGAAATTTTGGTCATCAGTATGAGATAAATCATATCATCGTTAGTTAAATGACTGTTCTGCAGTTACGAAATGGCCAATGCAGCTGATAGCTGGCTTGCATATGTAGACCGGTTGCTAATTTTGCCAGATGACAGTACGTATGAAAGGGATGACCTGATGAGAACAATTAAACAATTGGTCGACATATATTACGAAACAGTTGATGCACCCAAAAGTGGGAAAGATGTAAGTTTTGTTGAACAGTTATAATTCTTTTTTTTTTTTTTTTGATAGTCCTTTTACTTTGAAATGACCTTTTTCGTTTCAGTTTGATATCACAGTAGTCTCACTCATGTGAACCAGGTTAAAGTTCCTAACCACTTGAAGGCCAAATCATATCCTCATCACATGGAAAAGGGCGCCGCCCTTAGTCATCACTCCAATTCTATCTTGGGCCAAATTTATGATAAAGTTGAGGAATCAAAAACTGAAATTCTACCCACTGAAGGTGAATATTCCTAGAATTGTGAAATTAATCTTATGATCCGGTTTTTATATTATTGGTAAGCTGCATAAGGAAATCGATTCAAAGTTGAGATTCTCTTATGGTTGTAACCTTTTTCACTCACATTTCTGTAAACATTGGGTCTTTCAGTTATCAAACAATGTGATGTATGGCTTGAAGCAAGTCCGTCGATTGGTATTTCTACTGCGTGAATTTACTATTGTTTTCTGCAGAAATCACAATATTACCCTGTTTCGATGTTGAAATCCCGGAGAAGTACCTGAATATGTGGAAGGATAGATACGATGAGTACCGCATGGACATGAAAAAGGCCTTGAGTACAGGAGGTGAAACAAAAAATGCCGCTGCAGATGACGTGATCAAAAAGTACAAACAGGTAAAATCTTATTTTAGTTGAACTAAAAGAAACTTGGTATATCAAATTCATGTCGTTTGATTATAAAAGCTCGACTGTGATAACATGAATGGCCAAGAACCCAGAAAACCTATTTGTTTGAGCTTTAATAAGAAGGAATTGCTCGTATTAGCTAGTTCTCCTATCATATCATATCAGAATTTAGGCCAAAATTCATTTTTGTTTCTTTCCTTCGTTTTTCTAGATCCTTATAAATGAATTTCATCTTTGATCCTTATAATATTTACCCTTTTAACGCATAGGAAATGCTTAAACTTTGTGCAGTTGTTGTACGATGCCCCCGATATGGCTGAAAGTGAGAAGAAAAATCAAGAAATTGAGATGGAGGCCCTTGCTATCTATCATGTAACGTACGAGTTTGCAAGAAAAAGAAAAGATATAGGAAAATGCAAATTCGCGTGGAGTGTGGCTGGGGATGCACTCTGTAACCTGCACTCTCGGAAAAGAGTTGGTCCAAACGAGAAGCCTCTCATCATTTTATCTTCTCGCCTACGTGACCTTTTAAGATGAGGAGTTAGTCTTGAAGTAGAGCAACTCGACTAAGCCATTGTGCATTCTGTTCATGGAGTAATGGTTACGATGTTGTAGAAATGTAGCACATAACCTATTCTGTCCACGCAAAGGCAAAATACAATGTCTTGTGCCTTTTGCAATGTTGTATGATATCTGTGATATATTAGGCGTCTCTTGTTATGTGTGGTTGACGTCCTAAAATAGGGATTTCTTCCACTAGATCTTGATATTTGTAAAAGTAATTGCAATGTATTATCTTCCACTGTTCCACTAGAGGTATTCTAGGATTGCTGGTAGCGGTGTGATTGTTAGTAATATTTAGGAACCAAACTTCTGGTGCCATGAGGGTATGAGTGTAAATAACCCTTTAAATTTCAATTTTTATCATAGGCAATTGTCTAAAAGAGAAGAAAAAGCTAATTTTGAAAAAGCGTTAAAAAGGTTTTGAGGTGTCTGGTTTTAGAAGTCCTTAAAAAAATTTGCTATTTCTTGTAATTTTCTCTATATGTTAAAGGGTAAATTTCCTAGAAGGTCCCCAATCTTTGTAAAAATTAACAATTTCATCTCTTACTTTTCTTTTTAAGCAGATCGGAAGTCTCCCGCTTTTTGAAAACATGCACAAAAGGTTCCTTTCACTTTTTCTATAAATACAATTTTACCTTTTGTTAAAATAAAGAAAATAAAAACACAAATATTAAAAATTTATTTTGATTTCTCTCCCTTCTCCTCTCATTTATCTATATATTGTTTTCTTGTTAATTCTATATATTATTGTTTTGTCTATTCAATTAACACTAGCTAAACATAGGCATTGATCAATATATTATCTTTTCTATTCGCTTATCTAACAACACAAATACCATTACCATTAGTTTCATAGTTATTTTAGGCAATGAGCTATTTAAGTTCAAGTCATAAAAATTAAAATGATTAAAAATGTATGAATTTTTCTTACGAAAAAATTGAATGTTTGAATTATTGGTTGAAGAGAAAGAGTTTCTTGCCCTTTATTTATGCTACAATCTCTTTCATTTCAAAATTTTAAGTTTACATATGGCTAAAAATGAGAAGTAAATATATTATTTGTTGTTGTTAAAGACACTTAAAAAAATATGTTGCTTGTTCCGATTAGCTACTCTCAACTTCCACCAAGTACTGCAACAATTTCTCTGGCCTTTTTTTTTTTTTTAAATAGCAGGGAAGGTTAAGGTTCCCACTTTAGTTGCCTTTAATAATAATAAAAAAATAATTTGCATCTCTTTTTTAGCTATACGTAGACACAAAAATTTGAAATGAGAGAGGTTGTAGCAGAAATAAAGGGGAAGAAATCCTCTATTTTTTTTACCAATAATTCAAAAACATTTCATTTTTTTTGCAAGAAAAATTCATACATTTTTAATCTTTCCAATTTTTATGACTTGAGTATCAATCGTGTCTCAATTCCATTACTTATTTAGGTTTAAATTTCAGATAGTTCATTGTCTGAAATGAAACACTAATTGTGGTGTTAGTAGGTGAATGGAAAATATAATATGTTGATCAACGTATATATATATAGCTTGTGTTAAATGAGTGAATGAAAAAATGATATTCAAATGAATATGTGTAAGTATGTGAAAGAGAAAGCGATAGAGAGATCAAATGAAAATTGATAAAATTAGTATGTAGGGATTTTTTGTGCATATTTTTAAAAGACTGTAGACCTACATACTTAAAAAAAAGTGTTAGGAATGAAATTGTTACCTTTTAAAAAAGTAGTGGACCTTATGTGCAATTTACCTTATAATAAATTAGTTAACATATAAGAAATAGATGAGTGCAAAATTGTCAAACAAATCACTACTTTTAGTATCCATTTCAACATAGTGTTTGGCAACTATGTGATATTATAATCTGGATTATAATTTGCGACGTGTTATTATTTTATTAGTTATTTTTTTAAAAAATAAACAATTGTGGCTTGACTTTTATTTTTTAAATTTTTAAAAAAAATTAAACTAATAAAATAATACCATATGATAAATTATAATTTTGTCTAGTTGCCAAACACTTTGCTTTGCTAGTGTAACTTGGACTGTCATCTGTTTCATTAGATGTTGATTGATTGGATTGAGATACACTATGCTACTGTGCCGGCAGAATCCTTTTGAGCATTGGAAAAGCCACCTTTTTTTTAATTCTTTTTTACCGTCACTCTGTGCACCAGTTGGCTGTATTGAATTCAGTGTGCTTTTGTACATCTGCAGAAATCTCTTTTGAGTATTTGAAAAGCAAAAAATTTTGACGATTAATGTTTGCTTTTCTCTCTTTTCGGTCTAACCAAATCATACACTTTTTCTTGTCCGTCTTTTTGCCATCACTCTGTGCACTGATTGGTTAGATTGAAAGGCAAAAAATTTTTGTTTGATCTTCTTTATTTACAGAATTTATAATGAGAAAAGAGGTAAAATGTGTATTAGAAATATAAAAAAATAAAAATATGTGATTATAATTGACCAATTTCAAATTAAATGTCAAATTAATAGTATATAAATTTATAAATTTGGAGAATAAAGAAAATCAAACAAACTAATCTTTATTTATTTTTATTTTTTAAGCTCAAGATTTACTACTAGTCTTTACTATTAGTTAAACAAATAGGTAGTTATATCTATATCACTCTTTCTACTAACAACACCACTAGGTAAATACACTATCATCAAAGTGCATTTTTTTATTAACACACTACTTTTAAAGGGTGTTTCAAGCTCTTTATTTGCCCTATTTTTTTTCAATTTATAATTTTACCTACTATTGATTTGACATTTGATTTGATAACTATTCAATTATAACCATACATTTCACAGCTTTTTACATTTCCAATACACATTCTCTTTATAAATTCTACACATAAAATGTGCCATAAAGAGCTTCAAACACTTGCTTAGTTTATGAATCTACCCTAAATTTTAAAAGTAAAATAAATTACAAACTAAAAAAGAGAGGCAAAAATCTACACCACATCCTCCTTCATCTTCTACATTTTCCTATATTTTCTTTCTCCCAAATCTTCCACCTCTAGCTAGAGATCTCTCACACAGGCATGAGGATCCTTAGATTTTAATAGGTTTCATTTGTTCTTAGATGTTATGCAAATAAATAAATAAAAATAAAAATAAAAATAGAAGAAGAATTGAAAAAAAAATAAAAGGATTTCAGAAGAGATTGTTCATTGTTTCAAGAATTCTAAACAAGAGAAAAAATATGTTTGGGAAAAGTATAGTATGGGGTGAAATTAAATTGGAGGGGAGAAAAGGAAGGAAGAAGACGATAGGGAAAAAATCAAAGTGCTTCAATATAAAGATGCTAATACAAAAAACTTGAATTATGAAATATAAAACAATTTTAGTTAAATAAAGGTAATTTTTCCCCTTATGTTTGTGCCGTGCATATGAACATTGATATCGATTTCGATTCAATTTCAATAGTGTTTGTATGTTTCTTGCATAAATATTTCAAGCATAGAACCTTTTTTTTTTATGTTTTCAACTATGGTGTAGAAAAGAAATAAATTAGCTCGTAAAAAAATAAAAATAAATTAGGGCTTTGTGGTGAAAAAAAATTTTAATTAGGTTTTTGTTTTGTAGTGTATATACTTAAAAAATACGCATGTATATAATAAAAAGTTATTTAGGTAATTTAGTCATTGACTTTTTAGTAAATAATAATAAAAGTTAAAATTATGATGTATTTAGTAAAAAAGTAGGTGTAGCTATAACCACCCTAAATAAATAACACAAATTTCATTATCCCTAATCTCCAACTACCTCCGTCTCATTAAGATAGACTTTTATTTCTTTTTCGTCTATCTAAAATTATAGTCATCTCCTTTATTGATGGGTAGTTCAAATAATAGTTTATTCTTATATCTTTATTTAATGTGTATAGTTATCAATAAAATAAAACTTTTAAAATGAAATAAGTAGTAGATTAAAGGATATATCTTTAAAATATTTTTAAATTTTACATTTCCAACAACATTATATTAATTAAGTTTTTCTTAGTCCTAGTAAAAAAAAAGGACTTGTCTATCTTAGTAGGACAAATGAAGTATATTATTTCTGTAACTAGAATTAAATAATTAACGTAACCTTTAACTTTTTTATGCAATCAGGAACTCTTTACCACTTAAATTCGCCCAAGATAGGACAGTAGACACTTTCACATAGACAGGAATTGGTAAGAAATGTGATTGAGACATTTAATTTTATGTGTATTTTTATGTTTAGCTCTTTAGCATAATTAATGATTTAAAAGTAATATCAATGACCGAAGTAAGATTAATATTGAAACATATACAACTGTTCAATTAGTATCCATTAGAATTTTGTGAACATCTTGAATATTATTATGCTAAAAAAAATTGATTAACTCATTTTCCTCAGGAAGTTTAGTAGCTAGGCAGTTTAAGTAGTTAGTTAACTAAGGACAAATATGGAAAGATAAAATTAAACACAAGCGCGATAGAGTAATTGAACTACATTTTGAGACGGATGAAATTGATGAAATAGAATACTGAAATATCTCCTTTTAAAAAGAGGGGATATGTTTCTCTCTGTCTCGCGGAAAACCTTTGTAATTTAAGTGAAAGCGAGAAAAAAAAATGAAGAAATTGAGATGGAGTCCTTTGCTATACGAGTTTGCAAGAAAATGAAAAGATGTAGGAAAATGCAAATTCGAGTGGAATGTGGCTGGGGATGCACTATGTAACTTGCAGTCTCAGAAAACAGCTGGTCCAAACGAGAAGCCTCTTGTCATTCTATCTTTTCGTCTACGTGATCTCTTAAGATGAGGAGTTAGTCTTGAAGTAGAGAAACTCGACTAATAAGCCATTGTGTATTCATGGAGTAACGGTTACGCTGTTGTAGAAATGTAGCATATAACTTATTCTGTCCATTCAAAGGCAAAATACAATGTCTTGTGCCTTCTGCATGTTGTATGATATCTATAATATATTAGACGTCTCTTATTAGGTAAACTTAATGTCCTAAAAATAGGGATTTCTTCCCCTAGTACTTAATATTTGTAAAAGCAATTGAAATGTATTATCTTCCACTGTTCCACTAGAGGTATTATAGGATTGCTGGTAACGATGTGATGGTTAGTGATATTTAGGAACCAAATTTCTGGTGACATGAGGGTATGAGAATGTACATAACCTTTTAAATTTCAATTTTTATTTGAGGCAATTTTGTCTTAAAAAAAAAATGAAAAGGCAATTTTGAAAAAAAACATTATAAAGGTTTGAAATCTAGTTTTAGAAGACCTTTTAAAAATTAGCTAATTTTTTTTTAAACATCCTCTATATATTAAAGGGTAAATTTCACCAAAGGTCGCTGACCTTTGCGAAAAATAATAATTTTATCTCTAACCTTTTTTCAAGTATATAAGTCTCTAACTTTTTAAAAACATGCACAAAAAATCCTTACATATTATTTTTGTCAATTTTCATTGTTCACTTTTTTTATAAAGACAATTTTATCCTTTATTTAAATTTAAAAAATAAGAATACTAAAATTTAAAAAAATTTATTTTTATCCATCTATCATTTTCTTTTCTCATACATTTATACATATTCATTTGTATATCATTTTTCTATCTATCTACTTAACACAAGCTAAACATACATATTGGTCAATATAATATCAAGTCATAAAATTAGGAACGATTACAAATATATAAATTCTTCTAGCAAAAAAAAATTGGAGGTTTGAATTATTGGTTAAAAAGGAAAAGTTTCTTCCCCTTTACTTCCGCTACAACCTCTCTCATTCTAATTTTTTGTGTCTATATATAGCTAAAAGTGATAGGTAAATTCCTTTTTTTATTATTGTTAAAAGCACCGAAGAAATATGTTGCTTTCTTTGATTAGTTACTCTTAACTTCCACCAAGTACTACAAAAATTTCCTTTCCCTTTTAAAAAAAAATAGCGGAGAAGGATAAAGTCTCCACTTAAGTTGCCTTTAACAATAATAAAAAAGGGGATTTACGTCCCATTTTTAGCTATATATAGATGCAAAAACTTAGAATAAGAGAGGTTGTAGCGGAAATAAAAGGGGAAGAAATCCTCCCCTTTTTTTACTAACAATTCAAACATTTAATTTTTTTACAAGAAAAATTTATACATTTTTAATCGTTTCAATTGTTATGACTTGAATACCAATCATATCTTAATTTCATTACTTATTTAGGTTTAAATTTCAGGGAGTTCATTCTCTAAAATGACTATAACAATAAGGGCGGTGTTAGGTAAGTGAGTAGAAAAGATAATATATTGATCAATGTGTATGTAGAGCTTATGTTAAAAGGGTAGATAAAAAAATAATATATAAATTAATATGTATAAGTCTGTGAAAGAGAAAGCGACAGAGAGATCAAAATAAATTTTTAAATTTTTCGTGTTCTTATTTTTTCTACTTTAAATAAAAGGTAAAATTGTCTTTGTAAAAAAAGTGAAAAATGAAAACTGATAAAAATATCATGTAGGGGCCTTTTGTGTATAGTTTTAAAAGATTAGGGACTTACATGCTTACAAAAAGTTAAGGACGAAATTGTTATTTTAAAAAACAATTAGGGACCTTTTAATGAGATTTACTCTATAGTTACTTAACATGTAAGAAATAGATGAACACAAGATTGTCAAACAAATCCTAGTCAGAATCCATTTTTAGTGGAACAGATGTGTTTCATTAGATGCTGATTGATTGGATTGAGATACACTATGCTACTGTGCTGGCAGAATCTTTTTTGAGTTTCTGATAGGCAAAAAATATGTTATTGGTTTGGTAACAATTTAAAAGAAGGTAGGAATTTAAATGGATTTAAAATTTAAATTTTGTATAAGTTTGATATTTAATTGTGTCATGTGAAGGTAATAATTAAAATAGTATAAGAATTCATGTCAATTTAAATATGTAATTAAATATAATGTTGTTATGTATCTAAAATTTAAAATTTAAATTAGTTAATAAATTTGAGGCAGTTTTAATTGATGGCCAAATATTGTGATGTTTGCTCTTTTCTTTCTTTTTTTGTCTATTCAAATTGTACACTTTTTTGCCCCCCTCTCCTTCTTTTTAACCATCACTTGTGCGCTGATTGGCTCTATTGAATTCAGGGTGCTTTTGTACATGCGCAGATTCTCTTTTGAATATTTGAAAAGTTAAAATAGGCTGCTCCTCTCTTTTTGTTTAATCAAATTGTACACTTTTTCTTTTCCTTCTTTTTTACAGTCACTCTGTGCACTGATTGGCAGGCAAAAAATTTTTAAAAAGAGCCCAATTATTATTTCTATTTTTTTAAGATCTCGATCTTCTGCTAGTCTGGTTCTATTAGTTAAGTAAATAACACAAATTTCATTATCTCTAATCTTATAGTCTCTTTGTCTCATTAAGATAGACTTTTGTTTTTTTTTCATCTATCTCAAATTATAGGTCACCTTCTTTATTAATATGTAATTGAAATGTTAATTCATTCTTATATCACTATTTAATTTACATAGTTATCAATAAAATAAAATTTTAAAGTGAAATAAATAGTAAATTAAAAGATATATGAGTAAAATGTTCTTAAATTTACATTTGCAACAACGTTAATTGAATTTTCTTTAATAAGAGAAAAAAAGGACTCGCATTCTTAGTAGGACGGAGATGGTATATTATTTCTGTAACTAGCATTAAACAATTAACGTGACCTTTAACTTTTTCTTATGCAATTAGGAACTCTTTATCGTTTAAACTCACCCGTGATCTTTACCTTTCTTCTTCTTCTTTTTTTCATTTTTATTTAATGTGGTTGGAACATTTAATTTTATGCAGATTTTTACATTTTGGCTCTTAAGCATAATTAATGATTTAAAATTAATACCAACTGCCAAAGTAAGATTAATATGGAAATGTATACAACTATTCAACTTGTGCCTATTAGAATTCTATGAATATCTTGCATATTATTATGCAAAAAAAAAATTGATTAACTCATTTTGCTCATAAAGTTTGGTGGCTAAGTATTTTAAGTGATTAGTTAATTGGGAACAAATATGAAAGGATAAAATTAAATACATGCCAACATAACAACTGGACTATTTTTTTTAGATGAATGAAATAAAATATTGAACTATGTGAGAGAGAATGTGTTTCTCTCATCTCACATATTTATGTTTTCAAACTCAAGCTGGAAATTTCAGAACACCCGATTCTTGAGAGAGAATTTTTTCGTTGGTGAGAGCTTGTTTCATCCTCATTATTTCCCTAATTATAATTTTTGACTTGACAACTGCTTAATTATAATTACATATTTCAAATTTTTTTATATTTTTAATACACATTCTACCTCTCTTTTTATTATAATTTCCCTAAAATTAGACAAATAATATAAATCAAACTAGACTGTAAAGCTTGTTTTGTTAGATGCTTGACACATATATGATCAAGCTCTTTTCTTAGTGGGTCAAAAAAAAAAAAAAAAGCCATAACCTCTGGAAATTCAAATCTTCTGGGATACTCGCGTCTTCGAGTTATTATTAAGAGCGGGAATTCCACTACCAGAATCAGTGGAAATGATCATAACAAGGATTTGCGAGGAACAGAGGCAGCAGCCGCCATTGCCGTATGCTAGGAGCTTACTGGCAGCGATCGATGAACTGGCGGCCATTGACGTTCTGAAGAAAATTTCTTCCGATGAGATAAAGATCTCTTTTAGTGGGTACATTCGTACGTTGGTTAAGAATTTTTATCCAATTCAGGCTGCCACTGTACTAGCCGCTTACAATTATCAGCTGTCCCCTCAGAGTCAGCAACTCGTTTCACCTTCTGCCACTTCCGGCTTCAACAACAATTCCCACCGGAATAAGATTGTAATTTCTGAAGCTCCACTTTTTTCCTTAGATGGATCCTCTTGGGCTGCTGTCTTTCTCTTTTTTATTTTATTTTATTCATTTTCAAATTTAAATGTTTTTGTCTTTTGCATTATGCTTAAATTTCCTTCTCCCCCTGTTTTTTGGGCTTTTACCTTGGAAAAGAGTTTACCTTTTTGGGAAAAAAAAAAAAAACTGTGGTTAAAGAGTCAAGGTAATTTTTATTTAGAGAATCTTCAAGTGATTTTTTTTTTCATTTTCCCTTTCTTTCATCCTGTTTTGACTCAAAGATTTTATTTTAAGGTATTATTGTGGCACCTTCATGGGCCAATAAATAATGGAGCACATCTATTTGTACTACATGGGGACGTGTAAAAGAGAGAGAACTTGGAAAGATTTTTTTTTTTTCCTTTTAACTAAACTTAATTAAAAAGAAAGAAAGGCATTCAACAAGAGCTTCAACATTATCGTCCGGTATCAAATAGGCTCAATTCTCAAGCACCAAAATTAGAAACTGCAAATCATAATGAATGCATAGCCACTTTGTCAGTAATCAAAGATTTGATACGGTGTCGATTTGTATACTGGGAAGTCCGTAAACTCCTACTTGATACTATTTTGTGATTATCCGGATAGGAATATCCGTACCTGAATTCCACTAAATACTGATACGAGTTTGTTTGATTCTCACTATTTGTCCAAATTTGGGGAAATTATAATGAGGAGAGATGTAGGATGTGTATTGGAAATGAAAAAAAAGGTTTGAAATATGTGGTTGTATTTGAGCAGTTGTCAAACCAGTAGGTAAAATTATAGATGGGGAGAATAAGGAGAATCAAACAAGCTCTAAAATCATAAAGATTTCAAAATATTAGGGAGATTTCCAATTTGAAGGTGGGTCACCATAGTATGGAGGCTTCTTTTGTTTCAAGTGTTTTGTCTATCCTGCCTAGATTTACACTCCATGCTTCCTGCTTGGGATTCGCGATGAACTGCTCTCGCTATTTTAGCTGGACTTGGATGAGTTATCTGGATTCATTAGAAGTCCGTCTAGTGACAAGTTCATGTATTCTCTAATATTTGAAATGAAGTAAGTAAAATTTGGATAACATATAGAAATAATAGCCAGAGGAAATCTGATTCATGTCTAGCAATCATAAACATTTAAATGGACTTTGTTAACTGTAATATAACATATCTACTTTTATGATGTTCTCCAAGCCTAACAATTACTACCTTCACACCTCTGTCCGAGGTCATACCTGTGACCTCTTTAAAGGACCTCAGCTAAGGACCTTGTTTCCTCATGTTTTTAAAGTTTTACCTAGAATATACCCTTATATTGGACCAGAACTCTTATCTCTTTGTAGTGTTTCTAAATCAACAGGGTAGATTCTTCCTCAGATAAAGAAATATTCTAGCTCTTGCATTGGTGTATATGGTCTTTTACTGAGTGGAAGAAACTGAAAAAAACGAAGAAGTGGAAAGAGGACACGTTTTATTTTTGGTCCTTGACAGCATAGTATCGGCTGTTGTAACACAGTTCAAATATTATTTTTGTTCATGTTTCTATTCTGAATTCTGAAATCCTCATTATTTAGAATTCGGAACTTGTTTCTTTTGCTTATCGTTGTATACTTATTAAGAATTGAAGCCGAAGGTTACATGATCATTTCTTGAACATGCGCAAGCAAAACGAGTACAGCTGTATTCTTGTTTTCTTTTATACTCGTATACTTATAGTGTTCCATTTCTCTTTAACAGAATTATTCCTTTTCCCCATTATTATAAATTAGTAATTAGTAGCATCTTCTTAGAAATTCGTAGCCTGCTATATCAATAGTTTTCTTCCTTCAATATGGCATCTTTGCATTTTAAAACCTACTTTTTTCTTTTACCACATTTTTATTTCATAATTCATATGAATATTTTTGTTATGGGCAGATGGTGACAGCTCGCAGGGTCTGACATCAAGGTCTCCAGTAAACCTTCCCTTATCAAATTTGGATAAAGAAGTCCCTCAGACAGTCAATCGCCGGCTTTCCTATGATGACGAACTTGAAGAGAGGAGACGCCCCTGCAAAAGCCGTACGTCTGTCATCGTTTCCCAATGAAACAGGAGAGAGGGCAAGCTCTCCGAAAATCTGCCAGCTGCAAATGAGACTACAAAAACTGGAGTACAGAAAATTGTTTATGGTACTTAGTTAAATTGGAAGGTTAGTTTTCCTTCGGTTCTTACCAACAGGTTTCAAGATCGGGACTGGTTTTAAATCATATTAGTTTGATATACTATGTAGGCAAAACTTGGAAACCAGGATGACCATAGATGACGCCAATGACATTCTAAGGATGAAGGATACTCCAATGACATATTTTGAATCTAGCATTTGGAGTAAATTTGGAAGGCACTTCTGTGATAAGTCAAAGAGAAGTGAGATCAATCCTACATCTTGATGGTTGCTATTTACATTGTAGTTTATTGCACATTTTAATTCTGGAATTAGGAAATAAAACTAAGTTTCATCTGATTGTAAGCGCATAAATTGCATGGGAAGAAAATATATTCTAGGCAATTGAACTGCCTGCAACTTACTTCCAGGGAAAACAAAATCCAGGGCGTGTTTGACCGGGGTGGAATTGAGTTTGATGTTGGAAAGTGTGCAGTTGCCTAAGAAAACATTAAGGGGATGTTTGATTTAATTTATGGTAGTTGATTTATAAAGAGAAATTATAAAGAGGTGAAATGAGTGATGTGGATTTAATAGAAGTTTGAAATTTGTGGTTATAAATGAGTAGTTGTCAAATCAATAGTCAAATCAGTGCTAGATGGGATTATAATGTGTTTTGTTAAAGAGTATCAAACAAGGGCTAAACTACCCTCCATCCCTAAGCCCATGTTTGGAAATCAATGTTATTTTTAAATAAAAATTGGTCAAACCAATTATATCCACATATTTCATAGGACCTGCATGTACTGCATAAATCTCCACCATTCGACCCCACTCATTATCTCTCTTATTTCTCATTAAAACTCATTAAAATGAGTTTGCAAGCAGGCGCTAAATATTTAAAAAACGGTTTTTACTTGTTTTTGAGGAAAGTGTGATCATGTAAGCAAAAGATGAAAAATATTTTGCACAGAAATAAATTCAATCAAACACCATAAAAGAAGGACCTTAGGTGAAAAAATGACGTTTTTCATGAAAGTTATTGCCAATAAAATGCCCCCTAATAATAAAAATATGTTAGTTTTGTTTTTGTTTTTGTTTTTCCCATTCTAGTTAGGATTATTTACTTCTTTCTATAAGTTGGGTTGTACTTCTAGTGCAAGGTTGTCTATTATTTCAACTCATAACTCATATTTGTTGGAAATTATGAAGTGGAAGTAAACATGAGGAAGGATAAAAGAATGTGTTTGTGTGTAGAAATGAAAATAGAAAAAGTAGTCTTTCTAAAATTCAAAAGTATTGAAGGCTAGTCGTACAAGAACAGGATGCTAGTGTATCCCGAAAAATCTTACAACACTCACATATGAATTTGCGAAGAGAACTCCATTGACCTAATGAATTTAATAAGATGGTTGCATAAAATGATCAACAATTGACATCAATGTATATTTGGACTCAAGTTCAAGAAGATATATGATACAGCGGAAGGGACAACAACATATTGCTTATAGACTAGAAAGGACAGCAAGTTCAACAGGACAAGATTGAACTTTGTACTTATACCATGTTGTAAATTAGATAGTAGCTATTTAGACGGAGATACAAAGGAGACTAAAGAATTTGTACCACACTTTAGTCTTTTACAAAGAGAAAGACCACAGTTAGTAGGTGTTTCTTTTGAATTTATAAATTATAGAAGGAATTAAAAAATTCTATTGGCATAAATATCCACTCATAGGGTTACAAAGAACTACAAAAGGTGAGTTTTCAATACCTAGAGTAATGTACTATGTGAATACTTACCATAGGAAATAAACATCCACTGGTTGGGTTACAATAATATGTTCTTACATATAAAGGAAAGAAGAACAATGAGGCCTTTTAGAGTATGAATATATTCTACACGCATTTTACAAGGAAAGGAAGCTACATAATAAGTCAAATTCTTCCATCATAACTTTTGTAATTTAAGCATCCTTATATATAACCTTTAACAAGAGTGATGCTATTGTAATTAACAAATTACGAGACTGAAGATTTGAAGGTTCATCAAAGTTGATGATTCAATAACATAGTTGCAAAAAATGAATGTTTGAAACCGGTAGTGATCTAGATCATACGTAATAGCAAAAGGATTTATGTTTCTATCCATGAACTTATTTCGAATAAGTGTAGCCCCGTGTTCTCGTCATCAGCTTAAAATGTTCAAAATGCTTAGAGCTTGTTCTAGAGAGCTTTATATTCAAAGTTGATTTTTTGAAATTTAGATTTATATGAGAATGTGTGGTGGGGGTGTAAATAAAGATTACATGGATATGAAATTTTTATAGGGAATATGTGATTAGTATTAGAGTTTGGCTTTTTGACCAAGTCTTGATTTATTAAAAGCTCCTTAGATCAAGCTCTTAGTTTACTTGTATTGAAGAAAATATCCATCTAGATAATTTATATGTAGCTTTATTGAACTGCCTAGACTTTAAAGTAACTGGTCGACATGGTAGTAAACCAAGCTAAGATGGTCACCTATTTTAAATGGATTGTGCACATGTTAGGCTTTGGTATGGAAATCTAAGGGGCATGTTGAAGATAATATCTAAAAGATATATATGTTCCCACATCTAAAATCTTAAGTTTTGAGTTGAATTGGTTAAACTGCTTCTCTATCATAATAACTTCACAGGTTGACCCATGTTTGCTTAAGATCTCTATCCAGTTACCGGTTTTCTTGATATTTACCTTTCTATGTTGTAGTATGTTGACTGGGATTCTGGAAAGACTCATCTCTATTATTGTCATGCTTATCAAGATGGAAGCTATGAGTTCAAGGTTGGTATCATAGATTCACGTAGCATCACTTGTGATTTTTCTTTTACTATTCGACATACTCAGAGAGAAATTTCCTTTCTCCTTTCTGAAAAGGAGTAGCTTCTCTAAGGTTGATTAATAACTGGTAACAGCAAGCATTTGTATTTTTTTCTTTTTTCCTTTTTTCATTTTATTATCTAGGGGAGTAACATTCCCCAAAATTACTGTTGAATCAGGGTCCATATTTGAACACAGTCAGAACCAAATTGCAAAGGGATTTAGGAGATGATAATGTACTGATTGTCAAATTTCCAGAAGATGGCCTGTGTGGCACCAATGAGGAAGGAATTCTTGTTGGTCCATGGCGCTTCCGATTTTTTGGTTACTGTTTTTAAATTTCCCTTGAATGAGATGTTTGTGTGGGTGTTTGTTACTAGTGCGGTTGCCTTCCATTTGAAAACCAAGCCTAGAAGAATTGTCACTATTTGGTTAAATATTTTTACTAGTGAATAATTACTCCAATTAAAAGGTTCAATTAAATATTTTTGTCTATGCATTCCATATTGAGGGGTTTAGGGCATTTTACATTTGAGCTCATGGCGAGACTTGTACCTCCAAGTACAAAAACATGCTAGCAGCAGAGTCAAGCAGCATGATTTTCGAACTCTTCCTAAATACTTATGATTAGTTATGTATAATTCCTTACAACTAAATAGAAGCTTGCTAACTGCAAAATTAATCATAAAGAATAAAAAACTCTTCCTAGATATGTAATTGTAGTTTTTTCTTCAAGTGCTCTTCCGATCTCTTAGGGCTTGTATGGAATTGACTTCCCCAAAATTAATTTTCTCTCGAACTCATTTTCAACGACACATTAGCCCATTAAAATAATCTTGCAAGTAGATCTGTAACTCTTCTGTTATAACCTTTGTAAATTCTTGTTTGGTAAATGACTTAAACTAGGTGATTGTAACATCTCTTATCCTTCTTTGCTTAGATAATATTGATCATATTTCTACTCCCATGAATCTATGAACACGTAACTTTTCTTGTTACTCTACTGTTCTTCATTAGCTAGAAAGGATATCTTGTGAAGAACTTGAATGAGTATAACTTCATCACGCCACTTGTACAGTATTCAAAGATGAGTGCAAAAGGAAGAAGGAGGATTCTATGGGAGGCGAGCAAAAAACTACTCATTCTAATCTTAAATGCTACTTTGTTCGGGTCGAGAACCTTTGTGACGAGGATGAATCTTATGTTCTATCTTGTAGAAAGATCAATGAGGCAAGATCTTTATTCATGCACGTACACATGGTCTCGTCAATGGAGAAATACATGGCCAGGTTGATATTGTTGTTTCACTTGTTGGTATTTATTTACCAGTGACACTTCATTGATTTTAACTATTGTTGTTATACTCAGATTTTCCTTGATCTTATCAAAGACTATAAGGCTTCAGATTGATTTTGATTCTGTGAGAATTAAAAGGATTGAAGATGTACCTTTCAGGGTAAAAGTACAGTGCTTCTCACTAATTTGTTTTCGTTTCAAGACACCTGCTGTCGTGCAAGTAGCCTCTTATACTGCTGATAAATAACTATTACTATTTGTTATTTATTTTCTTCTTGCATCATGAATTGTAGGATGAGAATGGTTCTGTTATTTTCGAAGATGGAAAGCCTCTTGTACATACTGATGGAACTGGGTACATATCTGAAGATCTAGCTTTGCATTGTCCAAAGGATTTCTGCAGATCCAAATATGCAAAGGATGACAACTTTGAGGTTATAATTTGATTTTTTCTTCTTTTTTTTTTTTTTTCAAATTCTAGTAATACTTTAGTGATGATTTTTTTTTTTTTTGGGGTGGTGTTGTCCTTATTATTTTGGCTGACTTGGAGGACATTCCGTATCAACAGAAAGGGTCAAGGGCTTGGAATAAGGGACCGGTAAGTATTTTCTTTTTTTTTCTCTCTCAATGTTTGGGGGAAAAAAAGATATTGTTCCTAAAATTGTTGTAATGTTCCTAAAATTTCTGGTATGGTATTTTTGTTCCATTCTTGCAGCCTTTACTAATGTAATGCCGCCTGTTTTATGATGGTTACGCTGTTAAGGGAACCCTTCTTGTAAACAAGACGGTACGTTCTTGTGCAAGTCCTATTCATGTCGATATTCAAATTTTGATTGTTCTCTGGATGTGCTTTCTCTTCATCATGTTTGGGAAACTTGCATTCCTGTATTTGCCATATTATCGTATCACTATATATTTTTCTATATTAGGATGATTGTGACAGTTTCAATTTGGACAATGAAGTAGAAATATCTTGCCACTTGCTATCAAGAAATATCTTGCTAGTGTGTCTTGCCAAAATTCAGAATTTAATTATATCCTTTTTCCATGAGTTAGGTACCATTTTTCGGTATGGAATTGTTTCTATATTCACCTGTAGTTGTGTTTTGACTTGAACAATTACTAATTGATTTTGACGAATTCACTGTGGTTATTTGTGATAAGCTAATTTTTTTACCGCTGTATGCTTCAAACATTCATTCTGCAATATTTCGTCACTGTAGCTCGAACCTGGAACAATTCAAATAAGGCCATCAATGATAAAGGTTGAGAAAGACTCCACGTTGCCAGTTGGACAAACTTTGAACTCACTTGAGATAGTTGCTATTAGGTAATCACTTCTTAATTTCTCTTCTCCCTTTTTGCTCCATGGGTTATAAAAAAGGCGGTTTCGAGTGCACTCATGATTTACAATTGGCATACTGTTACATCCTCTTGTTTCCCTGTCCAAGAATTTGTTTCATTATCTTTTGTCCTTAGAATATGGAAAGGGTGGTTGTATTGTTATATATTTCCAAGGACATAATTCATAAGATAGATTTTTTCTGAATTTAGAGGGTTTAGGTTAATGGGAACTTGGATAAATTCACAGAAGGTTCTTCCAGTCACCATGATAGGAGTAAGGGTATACTGATTTTGAAAGAAAAAGTTTACATATACTGTATTAGGTTTTTCCAGTCATAATACAAGTAGCCATAATAGGAACGAAATATATATTGAAGTTGAAAGAAGAAATTCACATTATCTAGCTAGAAAGTGACTATTTGAAGTTTAGGTACTATTATAGTATTATTGATAAGAAAGTCCACTTTTGCGAACGAAATGGATCAGTGCTAGTAGGATTCAAACTTTATAAAGACACATATAGTCGTACATTCAAGCACTTATAAGTTGTTAGTGCAACTCTACTCATTCTGTCTCTTGTGCTCGATCATATTTGGTCCGTTCCATGAGGACTTAAACTCACAATTTGAAGACATAATGGACTACTAGGACACACTATAAGCCATTGGAGCCTATCAGAATTTATGTAATCTCACTTTTGTATCCTGCAATGAACATGGTTAATTTCACAAAAACTGGAGCATTCACATCAGCTGTATAATTTTCACAGGTTATGAACATCGTTATTTTCACAGCTTGATGTATTTTTCATTTAGTTGGTTCAGTCACAAGAATTTTCCAGACATGATTCATCCAATGTGACCATAATCCTACCTTTTATTCAGAATTTACTCTTGATAGACCATGGAGAATGTGAATATTTGTCTAAGAGTCACTGAGTTGTATCCTAAAATAATAATCTGCGCCCTGTTAGTATGTACTATTTGGATTTCATGTTAACGGTGATGCTTCTTGTTGTATGACATTCACCTTTCAGTCACAAACCTGCGAGAAGTTTTCTGTCCAAAAATTTGATTGCTCTTCTGACTTATGGTGGGTGCCCCGGAGACTTCTTTCTGAATTTAGCAATGGACGCTCTAAATGATGCTCAGAATGTATTCTCCAATATGCGTGTAGCATTGAGAGGTAATTCCTGGACTAGCGTTTGCTAGCATATTTATTCTAAGATTCTCTGTTATAGGTGTTCATCCCCTACTCTCCATGTTTTATTGGTAGTAAATGTGATTTCAAATTTTCTTACTGGAAACTTAACTGAATATATGTATCTATTTTAGGTTTTCATCTCTTCGTAAATTTATATTTTTACCTCAAAATTTATTTAAAGGTTGTTTCGCTCTCAATGTTGTGAAATTATGGAAAAATTATAATTCCACATGTCTATTGATTTGGCAACTACTCAATTACAACCAAACATTCCAAACCTCCATTAGATCTCCATCACTTAATAATGAGAATCAGAAACCTATTTGTTTTTATTTAATTATTTTTACCTGAAATATGTCTTTGTACAGTTGCTTCCAACCATGATGGGTTAGATGATGGTTTCCTGGCACAAAGAATGTTATCATCTGGGATTCCTCTTAATGAGCCGTATCTCCAACATTGTTTGTCAAGGCTGGTAGATGACAATAAATCTAAGCTCAGAACAGGAAAGATACCAATAAGTGAAAGCTTTGACCTGATGGGCACAGCTGATCCTACCTGTAAATTAAACAATAATGAAGTCTGTGTTATCCTGTACGTACATGATTTACTTTCAGTTTCTCGTTTACCTTTCTTTTCCCTCAACTACATGGTGTTGCATGCACTACAGTAACCTTCCACAGTTTTTCGTTTACATTTATTTAAACATTTCAGTTTTTGCTTATAACTTCTAGCCTAATATGCAGTGTCAAATATCAGGCAAGGTTTTAGTGTACAGGAATCCTGGACTGCATCCCGGAGATATTCATGTTCTAGAAGCTGTATGTGTAAAGGAGTTAGAAGACGTGGTTGGCAATGCCAAGTACGGTATATTCTTCTCTACTAAAGGAGGGACATCAGCAGCCTATGAAATGGCAACCGGTGATTTTGATGGAGATATGTATTGGGTCTCAAGAAATCCTGAGGTTACCATCTCTTTAATACAAATTATTATAATTTTTTTTAAACTCTGTTTACGTACATGAGCTCTTAGCAGTTCTATTGAAGACAAAATATGAATGAATACTTGTGGTCTCTCTTTAAGAGCTATTCTTTCAGATGAGATCTGTTTAACGTGATGCTAAAAACTTGGCCAATGAAACAATATACATGGATAGGGCTAAGAAAGGTGTAAATTTTAGAAAAAATACATGAATGCATCTTATAAACTTATAATTGATTTAGGATGTTTATATTTTGATAATCTATATGCATTCATGCGATACAAAGGACCTTCTCTTGATTTGAATGATATATAGAATCTTTTTTTGAGTCCGAGCAACAAATTGTAGATAAAGTTGTAAACTATGTATTACAAGGATACTTGTGGCTGTTCTGAAGTCTGGATCTAGTCTTAAGTCCTCCAAAACAGTGCTTAGAGAACTGCTCCCCGGAAAAACCAGTGTCTGGTTCAACCAAAAGTTGATTGCAAGAGAACTCAGGAACTGCCAAATTGGTAAAAACTAGGAAAACCAAGAAATCAAATAAAAGGGGTTTTGTTTTTTCACCTTTTTTTAATTTAAAAATTTAGAGAGTAATATATTTTTATCTTTAAACTTAGAAGCCTGTTCTCTGTCTTTCAGTTTTTAGTTTTCTTTCATTTCCAATTTCATGTTTTAAGAGCAATTTAAGGCCCAAAGAAAAAACAAAAAAGAATTTGTTTTCCTTGTTTTCAGTTATTTACACTAATAACTCTCACAACAACATAATGTCATTTTCTTTTTTCTTCAGGGAAACTTCTGTTATTTTGAAAACAAATTTTAAAAAATATGGAAGTAAAAAGGTTTTTCTTATTTTGGAGAACTGAAAAGCAAAAACAGCTAGAAAATGGCAAAGAGAACATACCGTAAATGTTTGATTATTTAATTAAAACCGGTTTGTTTTTAGTTTGATCTTTAAACCCTTGACCCACTTTGCCTTTTCCGGTTTGATGACCGATCTGGTTTTCTTAAAAAAATGTCCTAACTGCGAAGGACGAATGATTTGCTTCTTGGATTCTTTTTGATACATTGTTCATTTTGTCTATTGATTTTCCTTCTTTCTTTTTTAATTTATTTCTTCTTCTTGGTGGAGTAGGAGGTGCTTGAAAAATTATTGTGTTACTTGATTGCTAGATCATACATTGACTTATTCCAATATAAACTTCTATTTGCATTATAAATTAGTATTACAGAATGCTGGGAGATCATGCTTACATTTTTATTTTTCTTTGCGATTAACACAATTTATATTAGTTTGAGCAATGACTACTTTTCATGAATATTTCGGCTATTGAAAGCTTTCAAAGCAAGTGAACCATGGAAACGCAGCTATTCGACTCCAGATTCATGTAGTATAAGCCCCCAAGTTTTCTCTGATGAGGAATTACAGCATGAACTTTTCCGGGTTTCTTAAAGGCAAGGAAGCCAAGGTATGCAATTGTGTTTGGTAAACTGAAGTGTTGCTATTACGTGTCTTATATAGTTAGTTTATTGAAAAGTTACCTTGTCTTCAAAATGAGTGATGTGCATGTATCTTACGTGTCCTACATAGTTAGTTTATTGAAAAGTTAACTTGTCTTCGAAATGAGTGATGTGCATTTATCTTATGTTTAAATTTGGAAATAATTACCATTTTATTTTTAATGTTTTATGACACGAGTTACCTTCTAGTTTCTAGAACTGAATCTTAATGGAGTGGTCACTCTATTTTTCATGCATCCAGAAGAGTATAAGTAATTTTGCATTATTCAATTATCTTTTCAAAGAAAAACCATCAAAAGATGGCGATCTATTTAACCACTTTCTTGGTATCTTGATGGAGGGAGTGGCTCAAATTATAGAGTTTGTTTGGTATCCCATGATTGGTAATTTTCTCACCCCTATATGGGTTGTTATGTCGCCCAATGTCCCATCTGGGTGCATGTATGCATGCCACATGGATACATGCAGCCACACGGGGCCATTACGACACCTATATGGGTGTTAGAAAATTTTCAATCGCACGATAATTGGGATAATTTTTTTCCCCATTTCCTATGCTTGACAAGTGGGTTTCAAGTAGCGAAAGTAAATTCAAATTTGAACTCAAGTACACTTACCAATATCCATAATCCACAAGTATAGAAGACATATTGGTAAATCTGCTTGAATTCGAATTTGAATTTGCTACTTTAGACCCACCTGTCATGCATAGGAAATTGGAAAAAACAATTATCCTAAGGGTTTATTTCACAAATCGTCTCCAACTTTTGAGTTAAGAATTAGTTTCGTCCCCAACCTTTGTTTTCACCCTCCACAGCCCCCAACCTTTAATAAATGCACTCAAATCGTCCTTTCTTCCACAATTCCAAAAAATTTTCAATGAAATCACGATTATATCCCTTAAACTTTTTAAATTTTTTTAAAAAAATATTTAAAAATAATAAAAAAATTAAAAAAAAAAAAAACCCAACCTAACCCACCTGTCAGGAGGATTGTTTAAACTTTCCAAAAGATTGCTTTTCCCTTACATCTACAGTATTGGTTTTTCTCTTCTTCTGTCTACAGCTGTCTTCTTATGTAGACTTGAAGGTGTCTTCATCATATAATATATCTTGGTGGTGTTGACAGATCATTTTCTTCCCTGTATGGTGTAATTCGCCGCTTCAGTTTGCCTTTTTGTTATGCACTATAACAAATTAAAGATTGCCCAAGCGATCACTTACTGTCAGAAGCTTATTAAAAAGATGAGTATTCAGATGTCATGGGAAATGATACACTGTGGGGCCATTAAGCGAACCTAGAGTACCTATACTAGAAAGCATTCCAATTTAAAAGAAGTGGGTCCCACTGGGAGATTGCCTTTAAATTTACCTCTTTAAGTGTACTTGTAAGAACTTATGGAGTATGGTAACATTACCTTCCTTGCTGATGTCCAAGAACCGTTGCTGTTTCAGTTTCAACATGGCCAGTGCAGCTGATGGCTGGCTCGCATTCATGGATCGGCTGCTGACGTTGGGAGATGATGGTACTGTTGAAAGGGATAGTTTGCTAAGAAAGATTATTGAATTGATTGACAAATACTATGATGCACTAGATGCACCTAAAATTGGGAAAAAGGTTAGTTTTGTGGTAAATTTGTTTTCAAGCTGATGTGTGCAATTTTTCTCGGGGATGCATCAAGCTGAATATTTTCGTCTCCATTTTTTTATTGAATTTTAGTAGTCATCCTACCTCACAAAAACTAGACAATTATAAATTGGTGACATTTAATTAAAACTAGTATCAGAAGTCACTTACCTACTGTTATTTTGAAATAGGTTAACATTCCTGACTGCTTGAAACCAGAATCATATCCTCATTACATGGAAAGGAGTCCTCCCTTGAGCTATCACTCCACTTCTGTATTAGGTCAAACCTTTGATAAAGTAGTGGCATCAAAAGCGAATATGTCCCTTCAATAGGTGATAATTTCTTGAATCATTGTTATTGAACTAATTCTGTGAACAGAAAGCTGCATGAGTAATCATATTCAGAAAAAAAGGTTTGTTGGTCAGTTATCTTTTTACCATGTTGTTCAGTAAACACAATGTCTTTGTATTCTACAAGATTCTTGAAGCTATTTGCGCTGTTTTGGTTATTTTGTGGAGGACGTCATGACATTTGCTGTTGCCTCTGCTAATTTTCCATTTTGCAGAAATCTGGAAACTGCAAAGTTTTGATATTGAAATCCCGGAAATTTACTTGCATATGTGGAAGAATAGATATGACACCTACCAAGGCCTTGCGTTCTGGAGATGAATCCAAAAGTGAACATGCTGATGCAGTCATCAAAAGTACAAACAAGTATCCAATTTTCTTCGCCATACTTGAAAATGCTTGATATGTTGATGGCACTAAACAGCTTGAAGTCTGATAATTAATGCAGCTGTTATATGATGCCCTGGAAATGGAAGAAAGTACAAAGAACACGGAAGACATCTACAAGGAGGCCTTGGCTATATACCATGTGACCTACGATTTTGCAAAGAGTCGGGATGAGGTAGGAAAATGCAGATTTGCATGGATTTTGACGGGGACCGCTCTCTGTGAACTGCATGCCTGGACCATGGCCAGTTCAAAGGAGAGGCCGTTCATTGTTTTACCTTCCGTTATGCGCGAGATGTTAAATTAAGGATTGTAGCCGCATATAGAATGACAAAATGTCAATGACAATGATGTTTGTGTAGAGAGATCTTATGTTAACAGGCAAAATGTCAAAGTCCTTTGTTTGTGCAATATAAATATATCTATGCGTAATATTTGTAAGATTTACGATTTCTTAGTAATAATCAATATTTATAATTCAGCCATTGTGTTTACTTGTATTCACTACAATTTGTAATATATATTATTCCTATGTGAGTAAAATAATAAAAGCTCCCACAATTAGTTTAATTTTAATAAAATTCTTAATTCTTAATTTCTGCAGTTATATATCTTGTTTCTATAATGAAATCTTTCTTTTTTCCTTTTTCTTTTTCTTTATTAACGTATTCTTATTTAATTTTTCTAACGATAAACGTAAATTTAAGATAATGCTCATTAAATATGGATAAACTAAAAATTATTTGCAAAATCTGCTTTTCTAATTAATAGCATTTCTAATATCCGTGAAAAGCTAACAAGTGTGTATAAGTAAGACCGGGAATGAAATCCAACATTAAAATGTAAAAAGTTAATGGCCTGTGGTATTAGGGTGTCAAAAAATTGTAATCACATTTTCCTTTTTCTTTTATTAAAAGATGCTAAGAATCCTATATCTTAAATCTTAATTGTGTAAGATGTTCTTATTTTTATAGATTGTGTTGACCCCATGTTTTATACTTGTAGAAAATGTTCGACTTTTTGGCGTGATATACTAAATTTTTTAGAAATAAGTGATATACTAAATAAGTCCAAAATAAAGGAGGAACTCGCTATGTACCTTTTTTTTTTTTTTTTTGCTTTTTGATACACACATAATATAGAAATAAAGAAAAATGAGTTAATCATACTTGTCAATCTCAACAATATATCGTCAATACAAAATTAATTTATTAGGAGAAGTGCTATTAATTAATTAATTGATGATCAAAAAGAATAGTTTTAATTAACCATTTTAAAAGTTCCCCACAATGTTACTTTATCTTTTTGAGGACGGTCCAATCATCATTATCTATTATACTTTTATTCAAAAACGTGTTAAAAGCTAACAATTTAGATCAAGTATAAATTAATTATATATATCAAGATTAACAGAAAAGATGCCTTTTCCGGTTTTTTAATGGAAAGATCGTGACAACTTTCCCAATAATCAATGAAATTTTGTGCATATATGTCAAGTTGTTTTAAAATAGTTCACCTAATTTTAAGCACGTTAGCATGTTGGTAGAAACCACTATGTATATCAAAATAATATTCTTTTTAATTTTCTCCTCACAAATCGCAATAATATAATCCACCAATGGATTCTTATTTCATAATTATTGTACTTAAAAAAGTAATTAGAAAAGCTAGAGATCATCAGAATCACTAGTAATTGTAATTTTAGAATTCTAACCAACGAATAAGGGGTGATAACTAGGCACTTGCGAGAGCCAATCACATTACTATTTTGAAACTGTTTGAGTTGTTGACACGATTAAAAAGTACTTTCATTTACCATTTTATTTCTAGTGCAAAGAAAAAAAAAAAAAAGAAGAAAGTCGAAACTCACAAACCACGATAATGTCAATTGTTAGAAATATCTAATACAAACAAGTAGGGATGTCAACCAAATACGAAAGAACGAGAGCTAATAGCCTAATCCCGTTCCTGTTTTGAGATTTCGAGAATGCTACAATAATTAAAATATCTTCATTCATAGTCTCATTTTAATACAAGAAACGAGCAACTTGGGATCGGTGAAATATTTTGCCTGTCTGCAAAAACACAGACAGTGACATGTAACAAACGCGACGGACGCGACCCAACACGACACGGGCAGGACTCTTTTAGCTTGTGGATTATTCTGAGAGGACCGTATAAATTTCTTGAGTAATAGGTCAGTAACAAAGTTGATATTGACTTTGAGAAAAGAAATATGAATGATGAAGCTCCACTATTGACGCATTATCTGCCCAGCATTTTCTGGTCCAACGCACCGTCGGCAAAATACGTCGTCTTGTGGCAAATGTGAGCACTGAAGCCAGCCATGTGTGAGCTTTGACTTATAAAATGTTACTAAACAGATAAGAGTAAGAATAATTCGCGTTTCTATATACGAACTTCGCTGGTATATACGGTGGCTATAGCTATTTATTTGTGAAAGTGTAGACTATTCGGAAGGGAAGGGAGAGAGACAGAGATGGAGAGTGTGTTGAAGGAGCAGAGAGGAGGGGAATCGGTGCTGGACCTGAGCCCAAGATCGACGGTGGGTGGAGGAGTTGAGGATGTCTACGGTGAGGATCGGGCCACAGAGGATCATTTGGTTACTCCCTGGACTCTTTCCGTTGCTAGGTACAGTACTCCTACTGCTATTCCCACTTGATTGTCTTGTCAGCTTCATATTCTGGGCTTTCTGTAGAAAGGCGTGAACATTTATAGCATTGTTTTGGGATTAATTTTGCTAGTTCTTTTTGGTGTGGTTTTTTGCTGCTGCTTCTGTTTTGGGTGTGTTTCTTAAATGCCTACTTGGCTTAAATCATATGCAGTACTACTGGACAAGACTCCTGTATAAAAATGAACAATATTTTAACTTCCTTAATACCCTCCATTGCGGTGGAACCAGTTCGATTTTGACAATCACTGTGTAGTGTAGTTTGAGTTGGAATGGTTTTTTTAATTGAAAAGCTTGTGATGGTTGAATTTCTAATTTGATCTGAGTTCTATGAATATGTGTTTTATGAGGAAATTATATTGTGCCTGTTCAATTTTTTTCAAGTCCTTTTGATTTCCATGTTAGTGTTCAAAGGATTAAGCTATTTGTTTTTCTTGTTTTCTTACTCAAATGTGATCTGTATAAACCTTGATCAAGTATTTCAAGCTTCATTTAAACTGATTGAGGTTAATGCATAGACGTCTGTGTCTGTGTGATTCATCCACATTGAAGTTGATTGGTTTTTTTTTTAATTTTTATTATTTTTTTAAACTCAATTTTGTATAACAGTGGTTATAATTTGCTAAGAGATCCACATCACAACAAGGGGCTTGCATTTTCGGAAAGAGAGAGAGATGCTCATTACTTGCGTGGTCTGCTCCCTCCAGCTATTATGTCCCAAGAACTTCAGGCAAGTAGAAGTAAATTACATGAATGCAAGTAATGTTTGCTTTTCTTATTTAGCTAGCTAACTTTGTTTCTTTTGATGTATCA
>CAVNYN010202967.1:0-50900 GCA_963692815.1 Nyctanthes arbor-tristis | reverse complement strand
GAAAGATTGAAACTATTTGTCCTTTCAATTCTTTTATATATACACACATATTTATATATATAGTATTTAGTATCCTTCTCGTCACGATAAGTGGATTACGTACACATTCTAACCCGAACTTTTTATTTACAAATTAATTAATATGTTCCTTTATCACCGAGAAATTGGCCTAAGTATGTACCATGCGCGTAGGCAAAATAACATATATATGTTCTTGACTTAAAATAAAATTGTCACTTATATATATATATATATATATATAAAGAAAAAGATTGAGACTACTCCAATTAATAATAATTAAAGAAAAAAAAAAGATTGAAACCATTCCTCCTTTTAGTTCTTGTATATACATACTAGTGAAGATACATGCGTTGCACGTAAGTTAGTCGTAAACTATATTTTTATGGGAAAAAAACTCATTAGCGAAAAACTGTGACTAAAACTTTGGCATTGATAATTTATAAAAGCCATCATAAATGCAAAGTTGTGAATCAATGCATTTTCCTATGACCAATTACAAGTATGGCATAGCGAATAATATTATACTAACTCAGGTGCTAAGTGTTGTTTATTTCTTTATACATGGGGATATAAGCGGAGGGGAGGGAAATTCAGATAGAGACATGTGTGGTTTGAACCAAGGACTTTCTACTCAAAATGCAAGTATCCTAACATCTGGAACACGTATTTCAAACCACAAGTGCTAAATGTTATTGGTTAATAGATGTCACGAAATTTTCTAAGGATCCTACACGACGCTCTTCCGATCTTGAGAACATGGTTGAAAGCTATTAATTGGCATTCTCCACTTCAAATAGTTCCAGGAGGATTGTAGTTTTAGAAAGACATGCATAACAAATAAGCGTGGAAAAAGAGGCAAAAGAAATGGTACAATTGGAAAAATGAAAAGGGAGAATGAATCGACTGTGGAGACGATGGGAAATTGTGCAAAGTGTTCACAATTTCAATTTTATTGTACCATTAGCCAAGGAAATTGTACCATTTTATCAAGCCTCCTATAATATAATAATATATATAGGAAATAGTATTTAGTATCCTTCCCCTACTCCTATCAAGTATCAAACTTTGAGGCTAGGGAAAGCGCTTAAGGATAAGATTGTGGCGTTTCAAGATTTGCTTCTGGTCCAGGGATATCTGGATCATCTAAATCTGATGGCGTTTCCATGCGAGCATTTCATAAAACTTGCTTTTCCATTACAAAGAAGGAATATCATTAAAAGTGAATTTTGTGGAAGCATTTGCCGTTCATTCCATATTTTTCTGGAGAAGATCTTGGACTTTCCTTTCATACAAGAATTGCTTGGAAAAATCCCAAACAAGGGGAAGTCAATACTCAAACTTGTTTCACAACCTTAATTATTTTATACATATATTACGTGAAAGGAATACACACGTGGAATTAGTCAAAAGCATCTAGAGGAAAACACGTAACCCAACTTTTATTGAACTTCTAATGATCATAACTAGTAGTAAATAACATTGAAAATTAAATGCAATGAGGCCTTGACCCATTTGGTTAGAGGTTTAAAGTTGAAGCCCTGAGACGTAGATGTTTCAAGTTCAGTTTCCCCCCACGTGAGGGTTTGTCTATATTTTATATATGGTTTGTATTCTTCTGTATATGGGTTTGATTTCTTGTAGTCTCCTGTATAAGGGGTTTGTATTATTGATTTTTGTGTAATGTGTTTCAGAATGATATATATCTATATGCATTTTACTGTCATGATGCGATTTTCAATTATACTTCAGAAAAAATAAAAATTAAAGGTCAGGGTTGCCTAACCCAATTAGTTTAGTTCACCAGACCTTGATCCTGGTCTGATATGGAGATCGGAGAAAGGTCCTGTCTGTATGCCTAAACAAGACTAGCCAATAACGTTGGGTGGGTTCAATCCTATGATGATAAAAGCCCAATGGACAAATGCATCTACAAGGATTTAAGAATTTCATGAGCTAGCCCAAATAGTGACTTTCACGAAATAAAGCACTCCAGGTCACAATGGCAATAAAAAATTATAAAATTTTGCTACGAGGCACAAGTTGCGGTATGAGATTGCAAGATTATGGGTAGATTCAGAATTTGAAGACATGAATGAAACCAAAGAATAGTGGCCTCGTGTGATTGTGATGTATCGACCAGCTAGAGTTTAGGAAGACAGTGACATTAAGAAATAAAGGACGCAGGTTTTGGGTGGATTGAATGTGGGCAGGGAATGTCACTTATAACAAGTCGTAATTTGTGTGTCTATGGCCTGGGAAGCAATTTCTGTGACCCCTATGTGTGTCTATGGCCTGGGAAGCAATTTCTGTGACCCCTTCGTTCCCTTATACATATTCAATGTCATGAATGGCCATCACGTATATATAAAGACTCAAATGTGCTCTAACCCTCTCTTCTTTTATCGCTTGTGTTGTTCTACATGATAGTTCGTTAAGAACGTTGGTTTTTACGTACTGGGACTATGTCATTTGTCAAGTGGGCCCGAGTTCTTTCTTCCTAGCTAGCTAGTGACATCGGTCCCTTATTGCTTATTGGGCATGCCCCTCTGCCACTACAATAAAAAAAAAAAAAAAGGCCTAGGCCAAAGAGTCGTCCCAATAGATCTATTGCGACGACATATAGCGGCGACAATGTCGTGGGAATAGCGTCGTGGCAATAGCCCAATAACGATGACTTTTTATTTATTGCAACGACATCTATAGTAACGACAAAAGTCACGGCTAATAGCGTCGTGGCAATAGCCCAATAACGATGACTTTTTATTTATTGCAACGACATCTATAGTAACGACAAAAGTCACGGCTATATATCGTCGTTATATCATGACGACGCTTATTCATTGCCTTTATTTTTTTATGGCATGAGGAGTTGAACCCACAACCTAACATCTGGAACACAAAGGACATCACCAACCAACTGTATTAAGTCAACTTTTAGTAATTTCTTTACATTTATAATATGGATTATATAAATTATTACAACTATAGTGACTATTTTTTGTCTATAGTGACAACTTTGTTGTCGTTAAAATGCATCAATAAAGGCAGGAAATCTTCGCGCCAATCTTATATTTGAGCATCTGGCCAAGGCAGAAACATTCAGATTCTGCTTTGTGTGTGCTTTGTTGTTTCTTATCTCATCAGAAGCCTTCTGTGCCACACTCCCAATCCCATAATAAGTTAGAAAAAATTCAACGCGAATTTTCACTTTCCGTCTTCTATGTTGTGTGTGCGTGTGTACACACCTATATATTGTGCATTTTGAGTCTTTTCTATCAAAAATTGGGGCAACTTGATCAAGGTCCCAAAATTGACCCCATAACATGTGGCCGTACTGAACTTCCTTCCCTTGTAACACCAATATGGAATCACACTTCGACATTTTGTTGTGGACTGTAGCAAAGGCCCGTGCTTGATGTGGAAAGATTTTATGTAGATGGTGAAAGCGTCTCTTCCAAGGTCTCTTTAAACTAACTATTTTTTGAAACCCTTAATTAGGCAAAAAAAAAAATTGTAAACTTGTTTCGAAATTGAATATCGGAAATTGTTTTTGAAGCCCAGCCTTTTATTTCAGTATGAAATTGTTTAAAAATCTAGACTAGATGTCGAGTGTAATGTAGCAAGAAGTATCACATGAAAATCCTATCAGAAATTGCGGTCCCAATTGTATATTTACGCATGTTTGGCCCATCGGCATCTTACGCCGAAATGTTTGTTTGTTTAACCTTAATTAAGAAGGAACGCATGTTTTCTTTTGTAGTCTTCTATAATAATTAAAAAATACAGCACTTTTCACATTGGTTATAGTTTGTACATTTAATCGGTTTTTAGATAAATTTAACTGTCAATAATGACTTAATTTATTGTTGTTATCCGAATCAAGTTCTTTAACTAATTTACTATTGAGCAACATATTTTCATCATTTCAACTATTCGATTCAACTTTTGGTTATTGTATTTTATATCACGTACCTTTAATGTGTCATCTTGTTCTCTCTTCAATGAATGATTAATTATATGGTTGCTGACGTCATGGATAATCTTTCTATAATGCTAGGATTGGTGCTACATATTACTCCTCTAATCACTTGGCTTTTCCTTTAATTGTGCCAATGGATTCCAACATTTGCTTTTGTTAACTACTTTTTTGCTTGTCCCACTTCCTTACCCCCTCCCCCAACCCCAAGGAATTCACTTGGGTGCTCCAGAATACATTTATATTATATGTTGCTTACTAAGTAATCTTCTATTTTTAATGGGTTACTTCAAGTGTACTGAGATGGTGGTTAAATTTGATATTGTAAAACAAATCCTAACCAAATGAAGTTTTTCGAATTTGCAAAGTACAATATTGATATATTCGATTGTTGTCTAGCTAAGAATGTATTAACTTATACAATTTTTGCTATCGATTCAAATTAAAATCCATTAATTAGTGGAATTTAATTAAGCAAATATGCAGTCGATATTTACAAAAATCTTTGTCATTAGTAGTTCTACAAGAAACTTGGCCTATAGCCGCGACAAAGTCCCCGCTATAGGCCTAAATATCGCGTCTATAGGTCAATAGACACGACTTTTTCCGACGACCTGATCGTTACTAAAACCCCGTACCAATAGCCTGCGTCCACCTAGACCGAACCCAACCCGCCACCTTAGCCCAACTTCATTTCCCTTAATAATTGTTTTGCACGCATGAAGGCTGGATCCTGTGACCCTCCCTCCACAAGCATGCCGCACTCCCAGTTGGACTAAGTGAATGTTCAATCCATTGTTTGCATTTTTAATTTATATTATATAGCTATTGACAACTATAGGACGGCCACGAAGCCTATAGTAACAACTTTTCGTTGGTAAATACAGGAAATAAAGGCAAGAAATCTTCTCGCCATGCTTTAGAACGACGACTCTCTTGTCGCCGCTATACTTGGACCATGTCGCCGCTGTAGGTACGATGTATAGCGGCTACATCAATTTGTCGCTGCTACATGGGTAACCTTACTACGACGACTGGTTGTCGCTGCTACAGCCGAAGTTGTAGCGACAAATTTTGGAGTCGTCGGAAATTTTGGTCGCAGTAGCCGATATTTCTTGTAGTGTCTAGAAAGTACATGAACGTGGTCATCCAATCATCAATGAGACTGATTAATTAATTATATGAATTTCCATTGGAGGTTAAGATGCGGCTTAAAGTTTTTTGGAATTCACCAATAGATTTTTTCGTCTAAATGCGTTAGATATACTGCCTTTAATTCAAGGTAGCGTCTCCTTTGGTATACGCGATGAATGTTTAGTTACTAAGTCGCTCTTAAAAAAATGTACACATTAGTCCGTGATGTCTTATTCTACATATGCAAACGAGTTGTTCATCAATCATCACTACATCTTGACACTTAGATCCTCAAACTCTTCTGTAATTTGTAACCGTCGAGGGAATTTTCTGTCATCAAATATACTATCTATCCATTCCAATTTGTCGTTAAATAGTTGTACGATTGTGCTCATAATAATTGTCCTAAATATCTTCCATTAAACATTATTTTAATTTATAAGTCCTAGCAACAATAATGGTTTTGTTAATAATTGTAGTTAGTGATCAAACGCTAAAGCTGCTCGGGGAAGCTAGCTAGCAACCAAAAAGCATTACTTTTGGTAAAAACCCACTTAAATATTAATTAATACTAATAACCAATACTTTAGTAATAGTAGTATAGTAATAATTAATTAAAATGCCAATACAGTATCAAAATAGTGGAAATCCCACTCTTATGTTAATTAGTAATTGATTAATTATTAGTATAGCTGATCAAGCTTGCATAACTATTAGATTAATAAAACACCTGGTAAATTCATGAATCTTGAGGGTTCCTTTTCTCGTAATTATGATAATGCCACTTATATTACTTTAATAAGATAAGAGTTGGATATATCATTGTTATATTAAGAAGCTTCTTAGTGACGCCAACATTCAAATTTATGTGTTTTAGAAGTTTTATGCACGCCCTTAACCTAATCCCAAACTAAGTGAATTAATTGCCATTTAATTAATTTATATTGGATAAGTTACTTAAAACCAACAGAAAATGACTATTAATGTACATAAGAAAAGATGATTTTTTGTAAAGACTTGCTTCACATGTGGGATCTTTTTGGCTGGCCGTCCTGGCAATTGCCACGAGTACGTACCTAAGCAGGCACCTGAAGGGTTCCTGTCTTTCTCGATGCACTAACAGAATTTAGTCATGTATTATAACTCGAGCAAGTACAATAAATGATAAACATGTAAGAGATTAAACTCGGAATTATATATTAAGAGCCTTTTACAATTGTTTTCTTTTATTATATGGTTCCACGACACATACAAACGTACGACGTTTGGTGGAAGGTATATTGTCCTGTATGTTTATAAATTGCATTGCCAGTCAAACAAATTACAAAATGTAATGATAGAAAACCAATCCTTAAAAAATGATTTAGAGAATTAATATTAACAACTGCGTGTACTTCATTGGTTAATTATTTCATGAGTGGGATTTGGTTTTGATTCCTCTGTCAAATCAACCAAGCTTAATTTATGAATTTTTTGTTATCAAATGACGATTTGGTAAATTTTATAAAGCTAGTAAAAAGAAATGATCGTGACATCGGCATAATATATATATTTTGATACTTTCTTTTGGATCTTATAATGTCTAAATAATTAATGAACGTGTCACTTATATTACTTTTATAACTTTTTAATTTAATTTTGTATATTCTGTTCTCTAGCATGAAATAAAACAGTAGGTTTTGTTGCATAATTTAATATTTAATTGTCTTTTTTTTTTGCCATTTGTAAATTGAAAAAATGATGTTAGGTATTGATGAGTACTGAAGTAATTAATAATCAAATGAACCTTTTTAATAAAAATGTCCCCAGTTGCATTAAAAAAAAAATCAAATGAACTTGGAAACGGTGGATTTGGACAAAGCTTGCTACGGAACCATTAGTGTTTATTTCGTGTTATATGTCATTAAACAGCTATCAAATTGCTATAGCGAATCCCGCCACTTTTCTTTCGGTAGAAGGCAATGGAAATATCTCCTTGCCACATGATTTAGTTGATAAAATCTTCAAAGATGATAGCATATTACAAGTAATTTCTTTAATATTTAAGTACAGTTCAAAATTACGCATTATTAACATGTAAGATTGAAACATCATGTTACTATATTCCTGAAATAGGATGATAGGCTACAATCTTGCTACTTATATGATTGTTCATCTTGGTGTTCTTTCTTTTAGTTAGATGGTATCCCGCTCTTCAAAGGCTCTTGCATTCAAGAGAGTTGCAACGGTTCATTTGAAGTAACAAAATAATAATAATAATAATAATAATAATAAGACGAAGAAGAAGAAGCCAAGACCTTTGTAGTTTATTAGCATCCTTTTTGGTTGTTTACACATTTGGTCAAGGGTTCAATCCCCCTCCCCCTACAATCCCCCTGTAATTTCAAAATAATAATAATAATAATAATAACAATAATAATAAGAAGAAGATTGAAACATCGTGTGTAGCGTCTACGTATCCCACTCTCAACATAGACTAATTCTACCTTTTTTTTTTTTTTTTGAAGGGACTAATTCTACTTTTATCACCATTCTTATTGCAAAATCTTAATGTGTTAAATATGGCACTATACAATTCAGCGTCAAGAACAACAAGCATTATGTAACCAAAAATCGCGAATATGGGTGGTGCTGATGCTAATGTCACCTGGAGGGGTGCTTAGAGTTGATGGTGGCAACTATGGGTGCGTTATGTCGTGTCATCGCATGTTTGTATAGAATGTGGTGGCCAAGTGAATATTGCGTAAATGATATTAATATATATATATACACACACAAATAACGTTAAAACGAAGATATATATTATAACTAAATTTTGGGTCTTCTAAAAAATTTCATAGATCGGTTACTTGATTCTACAATATGAACCGCTGGAAGGAAGACAATTTTAAGAAGTAAAGGTGACAAGTTTCGTGGCATATTTGTTATGAATTCAACGTGCTAGATATTTCTAGACACATACATTTAACTAACAAAACAAAATATGTACAAAGTACCCAAAAAAATAAAAATAAAATGCAAAGAATTGAATGAACAGTTCCAAATGAAGATGAAGGTGGCTCTGTAAGTTCGGTTAGGATAAAATTGCTCCGGACAGAGCTTTTATTACATTTATGGATTTTCTTGTGATCTCGTCGGCTCTGCTCTTCCGGTGGGCGGCCCCCCTTACGTCACGAATAAACCGTGAATGTACCAACATTGTGGCACGTACAATTCAAGTACAAATTACTTTTTCCTTTTTTTTAAAAAAAAAAAAAAATTATTTATCACATACTAGGTAAATTTCATATACTTGAAGCTTTTCTTCCTGAATAAATTATACTCCCATACAGAGTTTAGCACAAACAAGAATTAAAGTCGTCTATTTATGATTTATCTATAGTGGAAATTATTTTTGCCCCCATGTAGGTGACTGTATGTAAGTTATTATAAAATGATAAGGCTAATTAGATGTAAAGAGATAAAGTTTTTAACTGGATCACCACAAATTCAAAGTCATGTAAAAAGGTCTCATCCATCATCACCATACTATTATTATTATGTCCAACTTTAATTGACAACGTACAAGGTGTTTGGCAACTCACCCCGATTATATTCTGGATTATAATCTGCCACACGGCATCATTTCATTGGTTTCACTTCTTTCAAAAAGTAAAAGTCAAGCCGCAATATTTTACTTTTTACAAAAAACAACCTTGATGCCACGTAACAGATTATAATTCAGATTATAATCTGGATAGTTGCCTAACACTTTGTTATTGTCACTAATGATACCATGTTTAATTAAATGCAGAGAGATAAATTGCATCTAAGTAGCACCACGGCTGCGGCTGCGATTAGCGTCCGTCGAGATAGGATTAAACTCTCAATTTAAAGAATGATTCTATTTATTTCCCATCCAATTCATCCATTGATTGAATATCAAAAATGCGCACATCGGCATCAACTCATATGTACCAATTAAATTAGGGATATATTTCCAATATATATTAATAGATAAATAAAAATTATAGCTTAGCAACTTTTGCTTTGAAATAAAGAATTAGATTAGTGAAAATAAAGGCAAGAGATTTGGGTATAAACCTTAGTTGCACGAGATACATGAAATGCAATTAATTTGATCAAATTCTATTTTAAAATAGTTTAGATTCCCTCAAGTGTTTAGGGTTCCATATGAAAACATTTTAAGTAAATCAGCATAAGAGATATCATTCTATGTTGCAAATCAACGGTTTACAGAAACTTAAATTGCACAAAATTGTCATCATGATTGAATAATTTTCTAATACCAGTGGTTGGTTCCATAAGAAGCCAATCTCATAATGATAATTAGATAGAACGAAAAGGAAATATATATTAATTTTTTATTGAACCACATCGATCTCTAGTATTACAATTAGGGTTCGTATTTGAAAACTTCCAGGTTATCTTTATTTTACGAATAAAATGACAATTATACAAACTCTCAGCTCATTTCCTCAACAAAGTTGTTGTTATGTAAATTATTATTATTATTATTATTATTATTATTATTATTATTATGATGTACAAGATGGCTTTTGTGACAAGCAAATAGGACCCACCCTCACCCCGAGCCCCTGCCACTTTTTCATGCAAATGACGACATAATTCACCGAAGAAAACTCAAAATTTTCCTCTGTTCCCCCATTTCTTCAATCAAAATCCCCTGTTTTCTTCCTATAAATAACCTCTTCAACACACCATTTCCTCCTCAATATCTCCGCTTCCTTCTTCGCCCCCTCCTTTCCACCGCCGCCACCACCTCCATTACTCCTTTCCTTCCATTTCTCACCGATTCATCCAAGCAACCAGCAAGAATATTCCTCCATAAAATAAAATTTAATAACAATGGGTAAACTGGGGAACGCATCGGCACCGTTATCGTCTCCTCCACGGTCACCATGGCACTCGCCGGTGCCGTACCTCTTCGGGGGACTCGCGGCCATGTTGGGACTCATTGCTTTTGCTCTGCTGATCCTCGCGTGCTCCTACTGGAAATTCTCCACCTCTCTCGGCGACGGCGAGAGGGATCTCGAATCCGGCGAAAGTAATGACGGGGAGAGCAACGGCTCCGATGCTGCCGCCGTCAAGCCACCGGCACCGGTGCTTGAACAGAAAGTTCTTGTGATCATGGCGGGCCAAGAGATGCCGACTTTCTTGGCGACACCCATGTCCAGCCGGGCATCATCTTTTGGTAGTAAAAGCACTTGCAGTAGCAGTAGCAGCGTTACCACTATGGCATCGGAGGAAGATGCTGAAGAGAAGAAGCAGCAAATTGGGTACATGGAAGAAGCCCAGGAGAGTACTACTAGAGATCATCAATTCAATTAATTAATCTTTACCTTTTGAAATTTAATGTTAAATTAGGCTTCTTGGGCATGGAGATTTTGCAGGTAGATTATGTATCGGGCTTCGAGATCTTAAATTTCCTCCCGGAAATGTAAATAAATTTTGGAGAATACGAGGGGAAGAATCAGATAAAGCTTTTTCTTGCCTGCCACTCTGATGCTTCTGCTCATATAGTTGGTCTTTTCTTCTCAAATTAATTACTGGTAGTAAATTAAAAAATGACTTTTGATTTTTGGGAGTCATTTTATCCTCAACAGACTTTATGGCACGAAAAGAGAGATACAGTAAATATATATGCTGAGGTTTGAAGCCGTGAGAGGGTTGGGAGAATAAATGAGCCAGATATGGATCCAGATCTGCTGTCCCCAAATCCAGTCTCGCTCGCTGTCTCCCCAATTAAATCCTTACACGTGTTTAATTAATTAATTAATTAATTAATATTTGATTAACTAAGAAAATGCTGACTTGTAAATTAAATAAATACGTGTAAGGATTTTATTGGACAGACAGTAAGCGAGACAGGATTTGAGGACAGCAGATCTGGACTCGCTAGATATATCCATCAAATTTCACCTCCCTCAAATTATTATGATGCGCATTAAAATTTGGTGCAAAGGTTAGGTAGTCACGTGACACTTGGACTTGACACGTGTAGGTTCACAAGGAGAAACTGATTTAAGGAAAGGAAAATTAACGTTGTCACATGATTTTTCCCCCAATTTACCATTTTCCACAAAACACTGGTACCAGGCTTTAAATACGTTTCGATTCTCGTTTTATGGGGCTGATGAAGTTTTTATTACGGCAGAGGTGCACTTGATTATAACGTTTACAATAAGCTTTTTAAATAAAGAATTACACTATATAAAAAATTTTCAACAATTTCTCAAAATTTTTGTTAAAAAACTTATTACTCATATGCCAAACTCAAACTGTGTGTATTTTAAATTCGTATAGTATGTATCGATGCATGCTACATGCATAAATGGGAAGTTTGTTAGCAAAACTTTCATGAAGTTTTTGACAGTGAGTCTACACTGTATATGAATAACGATCGGCGAATATCACCATCAGACATGTGTAGTTAATTTTTTTTGCAAACATGTGCAGTGATATTTTAATGATAAATAAATACATAATTAATTATGTGATTTGTTTTCATTTCTCTAAATATTCACTCTTTAATCTTTATAATTTAATAGGTACATATTTTAAATACTTTAGTAAATGGAGTATTTGGGATCATCATTAGCAGTGTGCATATCTTGCAATGGGGGTTGGGCATTTGATCAATTTTCCTAAAGACAAAAGAGTTTGTTGAAGAAAATTAAAATTTTCTTTCTTCAAATTTTAAGATGTGCTCTTTCTCCTATATAAAAAAATAATAGTTAATCATAAGAAAGAAAGATACACTGTTTGTGTGGTGGAATAAGTTTTTGAAAAATAAAGAGATTGTGGGAGATAATCTAACAAGGATATACAATTCCACTTAATGACCTATACTCTACCCCTTTTTTGGGAAAGTATATCCTATACCCCTTTTAAAATGCAGGGTAATTTTTGACCATGTAACCATACTACAAACTATAATAATTATATACTAGTTAGTCAACTATCAATCACTTAGTATACATTTCTCTCTAGAGTAATATGAGTTTTAGATGTTAAAACGACAAAAGAAGATAAACATTTGGAGATGAAGGATCATATGAGCCATAGGTTTGATTTGGATGGGGTTGCTAGTGTATTACACACCAGCATGCATTGTCGTGGTGAATGGGTACACTATACTTTGGGTTGATAATTATGATGAGGAAGACTATCTGCAAGTGTTTCAATGGTGGAGCGGTTGATTTTAATTAAAATGGAATCATATACCATAATAAGTAATCATAAATGATAAAGCGGGTCCATCATGAGGCTTAATCAACATTTTACTAGTTAGTAATGATTTGGTGACGCAAATATCTGCTCAGTGAAAGGATAAATGTTATTTACCCAGTAAGGTTGTTTATTAACCTTAAGCGATAGTGACTTGACGTATATTTTTTTACTAATTAATTAATTGAATGTTGGTGGCACTATTAACAGTTAGGCACTTAGGCTGTAATAACAAATCTATACCAATATATTAATTAAGAGAATTAAATCTCAGAACCCTTTGTACTGTGACTTTCCTCTTTTTTATTTAGTAAATCTTGTGGTAATTATTATTTTATTTTTAAACAAAAATTTTGTAAAATAACTCAGAAAAGATTTAAAGTTGTGACAATTGAGTTTAGAACTCAAACCTTAACTACTCTACCCTTTTTTTAGACTTTTTTGACTAATGATAAATTAAAATATCAAGTAGAAAAGACCAATTCCAAAATAAACCCTAATTCCTATTGATTCGTTCATTCATCATATTCATCGTGCGTGTTGGTGAGTTTAATGCTATTTGAATTTTTTTAATACATTTTGCTTTTTTTTATTAGGATTTTTAAAAAATGTTGCCTACACGACCCGAACCACCTTGCCCCGTAACTGTTTGAAACGGGTACATAGTAGGCATGAAGTAGGGTTGGTAGAAACGGGGCGGGGTACCGGGGGAGGCATATCTAACCAACTTTTGAACTCAATTTACAGGGATGATATATTTAAATATGATAATATTATACATTTATCGCTAAACTTATATTTTCAAATGTTTTGAATAATGGTAATAGATTTTCCTATTATTAGATATGTATGAGAGATTAGGTGTAAGAATATAGATTGTCTTCTCAACGATTTTGAACTTTACCATTATTATCAATTGGTTTTATTGATTAAATTAATGTATACTTGTATTTTTATATTTTCTAAGGAGGTGCAAATATTACAAATTTATTATATAACTATTTAATGATATAATTTAGTAAGTTCTTCTACGCGTACAATATATGTGTAGTTTAACTAGTACTAGAGAAGGGAACTTAATTCAAGACTTGGAAGTAAATTAGAAAAATCAGGACAAAGCTTTGATGATGATATTATGTGCGACCCACAAAATCCAATAATGAAGAAAAGGAAAAACAGTATTCAGGTTGATTAAAAAAAAAAAAACAGTATTCCGGTGACAAAAGAAAAACTCATGTGCAGCCCATAAATCATTGCGCATCTTAATGCAGACCATACAATATGAAATTTGCTGCTATTTTTGGAAAGACACTGGTTTCAGATAATGAAATAAATAAATATATTGCTACTAAAATGAAAATTCTTCACGTGTTTCATTTGAGAATATCAGTACTTCAATAGTAGTGAGCGCTTCTTATTTTATTATTTACTAACACATAATTAACCCGACTGTATTCTACTTATCTAATTTTCGTTTGTCAAGATTATTGGATGGATTTCTTGAAATTTTTTCTTAAACAACAATATGCGTAGAAAGATAACTGTTTGACTAAAATTTCATTTTATATAATACTATATTCTCACCTATGCGTTATACAAGATGATACTAAATCAAATTATATTTTAACATTAGCCACATTGAACTGTAATATTTTAATTATTTTATTACTAACTAATAGTTATTATATTTTACTTAATATGGAATGCTATTAAGTAAACCCAGTAAGAATGGTAAAAAGATCCGTCAAACCCAATATTTACGGGTATCTGACCATATTAAGATGAAGAATATCTAACTAAACTGGTAATTAGATCGAGGATAGAATAAAGAAAATCGACCCGCCTTAGAAATGGGACGGGGAAGGTTATTATAATTTTTACCCATACCCCACATGTTTGACCATTTCTTGTCAAAAAAATTGGTAATTATTTGCACAAGCCCATGTCTGATTTAAGTGGAGATGGTACGGGAATGGAACAAAAAAATTCTTAATGAGTAGGATAACGGGTATAACAAACTCGATCTTGACCTGACCTGTTGTCATTCTTAGACCTCAGAAATCAAACATTTTATGTTTCTCTGTGACTATATCGTAATGGAAATTTAGTAAACTATAAAATGTTAATTATAAACTATATTTATCTATATTTATTATGTACAAAAAGAAGTAACCATATATAAATAATAGTTAAAAATTAACAAATCAGCTAAAAAATAATTTAATCTAAATTAGAAAATACTTATATATGAGAAATATATATATATATAAATTAAAAATTATTTAATTGAAAAAATAAAAAACTTTTTTTTGGACAATTCAACACACACTCCAACCGCAATCAATACATATAGATAAATTCATCAAAATACCTAAAAAGATAAGATATATATCTAGTATAAGATAAGATATACATTCTGCATATAGTTTACTGTAGAATTTACATAATATGTAAGTAAAAGTCTAAAATGCATTTCACTTACACACTTTTGGCCTGAAAAATGCTGTACAAAGATACCGCAGACTAATTTATTTATATATATATATAGATTTTTTTTGCAATACTACTATTTTTTTCTTACTCCAAAGAATTTTACTCATATTGAACTGCTTGAGGATAATAGCGTAGCTTGGATGAAGATGTCTTTTCAAAAGTCACGGCGAGTTTTCAGAAGCTTTTAAAGGTGCTTTTGTTAAGAGTATGTTGCTAGAAATCTATTCGATTCAGCCTGAAATTTTCAGAAAAAGTATGTGATAGATTTTGGTTTCTCCAAACTTGGTTGGTTCACTTACTATTTTATTTTACTTTTGGGTAAATTGCAGCAAAGTTTCAACCTTTCACTTCATTTGTACTTTCATCCCCAACCTTTAAATCTAAACCAAGAAACCCCTAACTTTTGATCATTTTATCATTAAACCATTAGACTTTGTTTGGCAGCCAATTAAATTAAATCCTATTATAATTAATTTACATTTCAAATTCTCGTCACATGATAGTACAGAAAAGTAACAAATGTACCAAGAAAAATGAGATGTGTGTTTCACATAACATTTTTTATTATACACATGTCGCTTCTATGTGCTCTCACGTTACTTAATCTCAATTATAATAATAGGATCTAATTTAATTAGTGGCCAAACAAAGCCCAGTAATTTATTAAAAATAAAATTCATCCGTTTGGATAATCAACACCAAATTTCTAAAGATTGGGAGCCCTTTAGTTTAGATTTACATATTGGGGATGAAACTGCATATGGATGCAGAAGTCAGGGACCTTGCAATTTACCTTTTATTCTTTTATTACCTATTCTTATTTGTTTCATAACAGTTATATGCTAATCATCATATTTGTATACAAAAGATGGGCAATTGGTCAAACATATCACATCTATACTTTTTTTTTCTGTCAAAAGCACTTCCATACATTTTATATATACATTTACACACACACGTATTATAAATACCGTACAAATTTTCATCATATTTTATTTCTTTTTGAAGTGAGACTCGGAATAGAATTTTGACTGAGGCTAATTAGGAGTTCAACCCGAACCCTGAAGATTGTAAAATTGACCCTAAAAAATAATAATATGACCATTAGAGCATCTATCTAATAAATGTGTAAAAAGGGCAAAGGGGGGAAAAGCTGTAGCATAAAAATGCCAAATGCCATAGATTTACAAATTAATATATAAGAGAGAGATGCGGCAGATTGAAAATGCTATTGCACTGTATAAACTTTTTAGAACTCTCTTAAAGCACTGAACATGATACCTTTGTACTACAAATTCAAGTTTAATATGTATAAATCATCATTAATTAATTTAGTACTATAGAAACAGATCGGGCTCTGAGTCTGGAGCCCGACCACAAATTACAGGGGACTACGTGTATTTTAAAATAGACATGGCCCCCTATGATTGGTAGTCGGGCTCTAAACTCAGAACCCAATCTGTTTCTATAGAAAATTTATTAATTAATCTCGTTGTGATACCATCAAATCAGTATATTATTATGATAACATGATTACATGTAAAAATAAGGGAAAAATTATACAACAATAAGGGAATATATAGATTACTATTTTTTGTTGGCCTTTGTGTGAAAAATTCTAAAGAGAGCTAATCTCTCTTGTATGGAGTGGAAAAGTATCACATAACCCCTTGTTATTGGGAGATCAGGGGACCCACCTCCTAATCCACCAATAACAAGGGGTCATGTGGCACGTTTTCACTCTATAAGGGAGAGGTTAGCTCTTCTTAAAAGGACTATCTACGTGTACAGTTTGACAAAAATAAAATTACAGTTTGACAAAAATAAAAGAGTTAATTACACTTAGCGTTCTCAACCTTTCAAGTTTGTTGAGATTAGTCCCTAACCTTTAATTTTAGAAGTGGGGCCCCTAACCTTTTAAAAGTGTTACACCTGAAGTCCCTCTAACGATTTCCATCTATTTCCACCGTTAAAGTCCGGGATATTATAGTAAAATATCAAAAATTGAATATTTTAATGTTTAGGGGGCAGTCTTCTTCCCCCTTGTGCTGCTGAAAATGGCAACAAAGTGCTGTCATTTCTGACAGCATAGGGGGGCCTTTTTGGCTGAAAATGGCCGTCATTTCAGGCCAAAAAAGGGGGAGACTCCCCCTTTTGGTTGCCAAAAATGGTAGCCAAGATGGAAGCCATTTCCTGGAAAAAAAGGGGGAGACTCCCCCCTTCTTTTCTTTTTTTTTTTTTAATATTTTTAAGAGTTTCTTTTTTTATTTTTTTTAAAGATTAAACTAATTATTTTTAGTATTTTGCCAAAATACCCCCCCCCCAAAATTAGCGGTAGAATAGACGGTTTCCGTCCAAGGGACCTTAGGTGTAACGATTTTAAAAGGTTGAGCACTCTTAGAATGAAAATTAAAGGTCGAGGACGTAATCTCAATAAAGTTGAAAGGTTGGGAATGCTAGCTATAAATTACCCCATGATTTTTTTTTTTAAAATATATAATATTACATTTTTGTGATGAATATGAAGGCAGTATACTTTTGTGTGTGCTTGGCTAGTACTTCTCATAAATAGGGAATACTAATTAATGTACAACAAAAACGTACATTTATGTAGATTTTCTATAGAAATAGATCGAACTCTAAGTTTGGAGCCCGACCACTAATTACGAGGGGGCCACGTATAATTTTTTTCCTAATGTGAATGTGCGGGTCATTTTATCTTTCTGGTTATGTATCTTTTTTTGTCCTATGACAGTATGTATGTAATAATGCTTTTACATTAGAGATGGACACTATTCAAGCATCGATATCAACTTTTTCTTTTATTTTTTTTTTTAAATTTAGTTGCACAGCTAGCATTTTGTTTTTATTTTAAATAGAAATATAAATCAGTCAAACTAATCACATTTACACATTTTACAATTAATGTATATTACACAAATGTTCACCATGGATTCTATTTCATTTTCAAATAAGAAACAGTAATATAATTCAAGCATCTGTGTACGGAAAAAAAGAAGGATTAATTCTAACATACATAGGCTAAGTGGAGTTCACCCTCAAGATCATATAATCGACCCTAATAAAATAAAATAATAATAATGTGATCATTAGAGCATCTGGATGTGTCAAAAGGGGCATATAAAAAACAAAAGCATAACGCAGCACAAATGCCATAAATAATAAATAATATTAAGAGAGAGATGAGGTAGATTGAAAATGCTTTTGTACAGTACAAACTTTTTAGGGTACATAAAGCACGAACATGATACTTTTGCACTACAAACTCAATTCAAAACGTTAATCTCAATTCTGCTCTCTTATCATCATATCGGCATATTATTATATTGACTACTGAAATATTTTTATACAGGTTTATTTTCGATAAATTCATGAGGTGCCAATTAATCTATTAGTAGATCTTTGTTACATGTTTGTAATGAATATGAAAGCATGATTTTGTAAAAAAACAGATCGGGCTTTGAGTTTGAAGCCTAATCTCCTCCAATCACACGCCGTCACTTGATCTGTGTCAAGTTAGGTGGTGGTGTGTGATTAGAGATCGGGCTTCAAACTATTTCCTTAGCCACAGTGATATGAAGGCACTATGCTTTTGTGCGAATTTGTTTAGTACATATCATAAAGAGGGAAAACTAAAGTATGACAAAAGTGTACTTAGAGATACCATTCCTGTCTTTCCCAACTCTTAACCGCCTTCCATTTCAGATGCCTTTATGGATATGCCTATCCATTTCTTTCTTGACGGCTTCTATTTTCTGGGCACCAACTTTTGCTCGTTTTCATTTCTTTTTTGTCTTTCAGAAGTGACTACAGAAGAAATTCCTATCCTTAATTAGCATAAATAAAACCCACATATAAAACAAACTCCATTTGGCAACATTGTGTACCTCTTATTGATCATCATGAATTTGTCAACCGCGATAGTTGTACTAGTAGATTGTGGCTATAGATTCATTCTAATTTCTTGAAGGTCCGTCTAATTAGCGCTATTTTCATATATAAATGAGTGAAGGGGTTCAGATTTTGCATTTTGTAATTCTGTTTGGGTTAAAGACACATGGGATTTTTTGGGTAGATTAGATCGGAAGAGCATCCGTTAGCTAGTTTCATATACAACTATAATATTTAGCCAGAAACACTGATACTTCCTCTCTAAATATTAATTATCAAACGGATTTGTGGTCACATTTTGGTCGAAAAGAAAGAGTCAAATTATTGATCGTTTTAGTTGGCAAAATCGGCTTACGAATGAATAGTTGTAAACATTCACATTCAAAAGAAAAAGAAAAGTGGCATTACAGCAACATCCATTAGAGTCAAGCTCAAACATTCCCCACAATAATGCAAATTTGAGAGCTACAACTCAATGTTTCCTCACTCCTGGCCTACACAATGATAGATTCCTTAGTAACACTATCGACTTATATATGGCCGCGCTTGTTAGATCTATTCTACTCGAAAACATGAAAGCTTTTTGTCCCTTAGGTTTTACGTCACTTAACTAATATTGTTTAGTTAGATGTATCCTATTAAGACATCAGAAAAAGATTATAACGTCCTAATGGTACCATGTTGATATATATATATATATATATATCGACTTGCATTGAGAGAGACTATACACAAATCCCAAGTCTAGAGTTTTGTGGTTGAGGATTGCATAGGAAAAAAATTATGGCACTAAGGCGTTTCAGTGATTATGAGATGCCTAAGTTACGTCACATAATCATTATATACATATTCCAAGCATGATGAGAACGAGACAAAACAATAGATTAATTAATTAATATAATGAAAAAGGCACGCATTTGAGCACAATCTTCACACTCGATTATGAGAACAATTGTTGCTATATATATGGATTTAAGTGAAGTCGAAGTATTTTTTAAAAAAAAAAAAAATATATATATATATATAAAGCTTGAGTAAATGATAAGATCAAGCTGCATAAACGAGTTTTTCATATTCAGTATGGCCTAATTTTGACACCCTGTGAATGTGATGCTTTCCCATCCACTTATTGCATAGACCCATATCTGAGTCCATATTCATATAAATAAAACTAGTGGAGGAGATATAACGAGTATCTCCCCGGTGTTTCCAAATCAAAATTTTGAAGTCCTTGACAAAATTTACTCATTTGTCTTGAGAACCCATTCTTATTTTGGGCTTTTCAAATCTCTAGGGGCTTAAGTTTACTTTAAAACCCATTCTTATTTTGGGCTTTTCAATTCTCTTGGGAGTTCTATTTTGTTTTTTTTTTTTAGTCCAAAGTATGGTCCTACTTTTTCCTAATTGCGATCTTCGGTTAGCAGGCAGCCAAGCACGCTCTATTTTAAAATTCAATTTGAGATCGGAAGAGCGTCGTGTAGGCATAAATCATTATATCTGCCAATGAGGCCTAGCTTATTTGGTTAAAGGGTCAGACTGAGTTTTCTTGGCGATGTCCTTCAGTAGGGTAAATATCTATGCCCATTCGTGCCGCTATAACACAGATTTGTAATTGTACTTTCAAAAAACAAAACAAAAGAAAATAATTTGTATTGAATTTGGTTTACAATTGAATTTCAATATAATTACAAAGCAAGTATTCATATAATATATCATCTTTCTTCTCACTCTGCTCCATTTGGCCAACACTGGACAAATTTTATTTATTTATTATTTAATAATGCTAAAAGACTTGAGTCTAATTACTTCGTTAACATTTTCTAATAATAATAACTATCAATCTGCCGGCTGAGGTCGGCAGTGTAACGTTTGAAACTGACAAGGTTTCCTTGTCCTTAACTCATGCTCAAAAGGAGAGCCCAAATTTCTCCATTTGCAAATTCGCCTGATTCAAACTTCATATTTCTTGTCCTCAAACTATGGGATCATCCCTCAGTTGCTGTGATTCTGAAAAGGTTGAAGAGGCAGGGTATGAACTAATTTCTTTTTTTCTTCTTTAATCTTTTCCTGTGTTAGATTTTCCTTGGCTTCACTGAAAGTAAAGTTTCATCATTTATCCATTGCAGGTTCATAGTAGGAGGAGGTAATAGCATTCCCTGGAGAATTTTCACGTATAAGGAATTGCATGCCGCCACCAATGGCTTCAATGAAGATTACAAGCTCGGGGAAGGGGGATTTGGAAGTGTCTACAGGGGTAAAACATCTGATGGTCTTCAGGTATCGTTTTACCACCTCGTCTAAAGTCTTAAAATTAAACGTCTAAAAAAGGAAATTGAAGTTCATGCACCTTCATTTGGATATGCAGATAGCAGTGAAGAAATTGAAGTCTATGAATTCTAAGGCTGAAATGGAATTCGCCGTGGAAGTTGAAGTTCTTGGAAGGGTGCGTCACAAGAATCTACTTGGCCTAAGAGGTTATTGTGCCGGAAATGATCAACGCCTCATTGTTTATGATTACATGCCGAATTTAAGTTTGCTTTCTCACCTACATGGCCAATTCGCTGGAGAATCTCAACTCAATTGGAAGAAGCGCATGAAGATTGTGCTCGGCTCTGCTGAAGGCTTATTGTAAGATTCAAACACACACACAATAATAATAATAATAATAATACAACTTCGTATTTTGAACCTTTAACATAAATATAGATTCATCAGTCGGGGTCATATATGTGCTGTTATTCGAGTTACTAGAGTAAACTACGGTTACTTTGAAGGAACAGAATTAGAGCTGATGAAACTATCATAAAAAATTACTAGAATGGTTGAATTTTGATAGGCTGATTTAGAGTTTTTATTGGAATTTTCTCTAGGTACTTACACCACGAGGTGACACCCCATATCATTCACAGAGACATCAAAGCTAGTAATGTGCTTCTGGACTCGAATTTTGAGCCATTAGTGGCCGATTTTGGGTTTGCAAAGCTGATTCCAGAAGGCGTTAGCCACATGACAACCCGTGTAAAAGGCACATTGGGCTACCTAGCACCAGAATATGCAATGTGGGGAAAAGTTTCAGAGAGTTGTGATGTATATAGTTTTGGAATTCTTCTGCTAGAAATTGTCACCGGTAGAAAGCCTATTGAGAAACTCCCTGGTGGTATTAAACGAACCATCACAGAGTGGGCAGAGCCATTGATTACCAAAGGAAGGTTCAAAGATCTGGTGGATCCAAAGCTACGTGGAAATTTTGATGAAAATCAATTGATTCAAATAATCAATATTGCAGCATTGTGTGTCCAGACTGAGTCTGATAAGCGGCCCACGATGAAGGAAGTTGTTGCATTACTAAAAAGGTACGAGTCAAAGACGAAGCCAATGAGAATCAATAGTGTAAGGTATGGAGAAGATCTGATGGCTCTTGATCAGGCTAGTGATGAGGATGACAGTATTAATGATGACGAAAGCAGTGTCTATGGCGTCTTTGGCGCATTGGAAACGCAGAAGATGAAAGATCCTTACAGATGTTATGGGGACAGGAGAATGGGCAAAAACATGTGAAAGTTATCTATTTATACAATGATTCTTCCACCTTGGAGAATTTGGATCTTGAATCTTGATGTAATTTTTCTTGTATTGTTTCATTCTTTTTCTTTAGCTAAAGAAACAAATGAACTTCTGAATTATGAATTATTTCGAGTTATTTTCATATCTTCTTTTTGATGGCATTATTATTATTATTGAAACACCATATTATGCATTCTGATATGGCCTTAAAGAATGCATCATATGTTGATACTCTAATTGTTAATTTCAATGAAATTTTCATCCCAATCAACTTTCTGTGGCAATCTCATGAAAAATAAAATGACAAAATGATTTCATACTGATTACCAAATGAGTGTGGGATCTGCGGTTTGGAACTGCCATCCATTGCCATATTACTGCAGTAAGAATAATCAAAACCATGTAACTCAACCTGTTAGTGATTGCTGGTGGTAAATGCAATTGAATGCTGTTTGATTTAGGACAAATTTCCAAGCTTTCACACATAATTAGTCCAATGATTTCTCCAGTTTCTAGATAAATTATATTTCAATCTTACAAGGATCTTTAATAAGAAGTTCACTTGGGCCCTCGGGTACGTGCAGTCCGGTCATGTGCCGATACAGGCTAGTTGGGAACGTGAGTTGGCATCCCCGAGTTGGTTAGGACAAATCGAGAAGCTATAGATGACTGGTTCCCCTAAAAGTTTTGTTCAAGATAAAGTAAGGTACACTTCTGAGTGGCAAATAATGCCTCCCTACCAAACTCAACCAAGAAACACTTTTTATGCGGCAAGTCAGAATGAGAGGACTCTGGTCCTAGCTTATGTAACAAGACAAATCAAATGTATGACACCACCTTTGCTTATCTCCCAAAGCACCCAACCAAAAAACACTTAATTTTACCCAAAAGCACACTGCACACTAATTAATAACTAGTTCACTTGATACAGTTAAAAAGCTATTTTATGCTTCTTGAATAAGAAATTTGTATAGTTTAAGGTCACCTTGTCTTAACATAGACATATATATATATATATTGTAGGGTATCTGTGTGGATAAACCTACATATCTGTTTTTCCTAAGGCAAGGGAAATTTAGTGTGTACAAACATGGTTCCTACATCACCTTCTAAAATTCTTATCGGGATAACTCTGGATTTTGATCAAAGTAAAGCCCTTCTCTCTTGGGCAATCGACGTTCTAGCTCGTCCGGGAGACACAGTTATTGCCTTGCATGTTATCGGTTAGTTGAATTTGAACTTATTTCACAAAAGTTTGACAATGTAAGTGATGATCCAATGAAATGAAATAGTTTCTTGAATTTGAATGCATTTTCTCTTTTTCATGTTTGTGGGATGAAACAGTGCCTAGGGCGAAAAGAAATTCATCAGATCGAAGAAATGAGGTAAAGAAATCCACCAGAAGATATCAGAAAAAAATTCGGCAGGCAAAATCCTATGTCATATCCATCATGGCCGAGCTAGCAACGACCTGTCCATCTAAAGAGGCAAGCAATTTTTACAAACTCAGATTCATTCTTTAAGTTTTGGGGCGCTTATTTGAACTAGATTACAATATTTTCAGGTAAAGTTGGAGGCTAGAGTTGGAATAAGTTGTAATGTTGGGAGAGGTCTGATTGAAGAAACAAAAAATATGTCAGCAGATTTTCTTGTCATTGGTGGGAAAAGGAACCAATCAAACAGGTCAGAGACATCATCAGTATTCAGAAAACTTTTCAAGAAGAAAATTTCAAGAATTTCATTCTCTGTCTTTACAATTAGACCTCCCCGCACCGTCTCAAAGTACTGCTGCCAGAACATTCCTGAAAGCTGCTCGTTCATCATGCTCGACAAAACTAGATGCCACAAACAAGACTTCCATTCCAAATCACGACGCACTCAAGGTAAAAGAAAATTATGAACATCGCACATTTGGTAAGAAATGTTGGTATAGTCGACAATATTATACTGTCTAGTATTGTCCACTACTGTGTATAACACACAAATACTTCAGAAGAGATTTTTATTGATATTATCACTTTTCTTGTGTACCAGAATTCGATCAGCAATTGAACACGCGGAGTGCAGAAAAGAACAATTCTACAGATGAGTCTTCTTCCTCAATGGAAAATGAAATTTTCTCAAAAGGGAAGTTTGGAAATCCATCTCCAACAACAGTTTTGGGTCTGTGTGAGGGAGAATTTCAGAGCACAGACGAAGACTGTTCGAGTTTAGCCGAATCATGCAACACAAACAATTTTTCTTCACCGGGTTCTTCTGAACTCAAAAGGAAACAACAACTTAAGTATCCAGTGTGGATAGTAAAGCAAATCTCGTATTTCTTTAGATCATCCAATCGAAATGGAAGCAGCCTTTTCAACAAGGAAAAGCAGCAATCTCTGTTGAGGTGCTTTAACTATCAAGAGATTGCCAGTGCCACAAACAACTTCCATTCAGGTAACTGCACTTGTTTGATTCAGCATTTTCTTCCTTGTCTCTAATGCAGCACAAATATTGGCTTTGTTGCAGAAAATTTGGTAGGACAAGGAGGATACTCAGAGGTATATAAAGGGGAACTTGCTAATGGATGCACCATTGCGGTGAAACGTTTGGCCAAAGATAACTCAAATGCAAACAAGGAAAAAGAATTTCTTATGGAATTGGGCATAATTGGACACATCAATCATCCTAATACTGCACAACTGGTTGGTTGTTGCATTGAAAATGGGTTTTATCTCATTTTCAAATTCTATCCTAATGGCACTCTAGCGTCTGCGTTACACGGTACGTTCTTTAACAAGAATTTATTATAAGATCGAATAAAGCGTGTCTAGGTCATGAAATCTTACAATTAACTTCTCCGTGCTAGGCCAAATGCCAACGTCACTCGATTGGCCTATTAGATACAGAATCGCCCTTGGCGTTGCCCGGGGGCTTCATTATCTTCACAAATGTTGCAAGCATCGAATAATACATCGCGATATTAAAGCTTCCAACATTCTTCTAGCTCCAGATTACGAACCTCAGGTGAATCGAAGTTATAAACCAAACCGACATCTTTTTACATTCTTTTTTTTTTCTTTTTTGGAAGAATAAAAGTTGTAACTATGGTATTCCTAGATATCTGATTTTGGGCTTGCAAAGTGGCTGCCCAATAAGTGGACTCACCATGCTGTTATACCAATTGAGGGCACATTTGGCTACTTGGCTCCTGAGTATTTCATGCATGGAATTGTCGATGAGAAAACTGATGTTTTTGCATTTGGGGTGCTTCTTTTGGAAATTGTAACCGGCCGGAGGCCAGTCGACTCAAAGCAAAGCTTGCTTTTATGGGTAAAATTTGTTCGGAACTGAACAATATTATTATTAATTTATTATTAACAAGATTTTAACTCTGAAAGTTATATAAAGTGTTTCATTTTCCGTTCTTAACAAGCAACATCAAATGTGATTAGGCGAGGCCCATTATGGAATCTGGAAACTTAACTCAATTGGCGGATCCAAATTTGGGTGGCAAATATGACATGGATCAGTTGCATAGAGTTGTGCTCACTGCTTCATATTGTGTACGGCAATCGGCAATATGGCGCCCTTCTATGACCGAGGTTTGTATCATATGATTCTCCAAATTTAGTATATAGGTTAATTTTGGCAGAGGCCCCTAACTTTTGCATTTATTTGCACTTTCATTCTCAACCTTTAAATATAGACCAATAGGTCTCCAACTTTTGAATTAATTGGCACTTTAAATGGAATTCTATCATAGCTGAAATTCATGTTACGTAAAGATACAGTGGATATGCATGCATAATTACAAAACAGTATTATGAAATTTAATTTTAAAGTTTATCATTATACGCACATGTTACTTTTCTGTATTTTCAAGTGACGTAAATTTGAAACCTAATTTTTAATTATAATAGTATTTTATTTAAATGGTTGCCAAACAAGTCCCAACATTTTAATGATTAAATATATGCATTTGAATCAAAATGCAAATAAATCCAAGGATTAGGAACCTATTTGTCTAGATTAAAGGTTGGAGACAAAAGTGTAAATAAGTGCAAATTTTGGAGACCTTTACGACAATTTACCCTTTATTATAGCATATCAAATGAAATAGAAAACGTGTTTCTGTCTCGTCTCAACCTAAAATAATATGTTAAAACCATTTTTTTAGGTATTGCAGTTACTAACTTATGGTCAAGATTCTGATCTAGTACGAACAAGAAAAATACCAAAATTTACAAGTGATGAGATGGATGATTACTCTATGATATATGGATATCAACTCCCGTCTGATCTAGCTTTGGAGGACATTTAAATATCGTGAATTCTAAGAATATTAATCCATTTATTAATTTCTTATTTTATTATTACAGTTATGTACTCCTCGATGTATAATTTTGATGTTTTGTAACGATTGAGCATATAGGAATAATTTTGAGATAATATGTACTCATTTTTGACTGACTGAGTTTTATAGAAGTAGATTGTACTCTATTGTATTTCAAAAAATAATTTGATTGTAATTTGTTTTAGGTTTTCATTACGGTTATTTGTAACTCTATCATTACTCTCGTGTTAGTCAATGATGATAAATGAAGAGAAACTTCTTATGAATTTCCTTGTACTTCTCCACATTTTCAGTCTTTAAATATGAAAGATTTTTCTCGAATTGGCATTAAATTGCGATGGCTATGTATGATTCCAAGTTCAAAATTTGCCAACCTTGGCTCTTCGCATTAGGGAAGGGAAAAACCAATTAAGGTCAAATTTTTTGGTTAATGAAAGACTGATCACGATTGAATAACAAATAACGCAAAGCAGAAAATTCACATGCTAAATAGACCGCAGCCATCCAACACAATACCACGAAAGTTCAAAGGATTTTACCTTAATAGATCTTAGCTAATTTTAGAGCCCGTTTGACATGATTTTGATTGAGAATCAACTAGATATAAATACTTTTTTTTTTTCCTCTCCAAAAATGCTTCTAAAAAAAATAAAAGTTATCCTTGATGGACTTGGAAAACTAAACTAGAGAGGTCGAGGTAGTCATGTTTTCCAACCATTTCGACAAGAACCCAAAGAAGAGTTGGTGTAAAGTGAATTGCGTAAAGGGAAAATTTGACTATAAAATAAAAAAATAAAAAAAAAACTTTTTTTTCAATTTTTTTTCTTTCGTGTGAAGATGACAATTAGCAAGTGGACATATTGAGTGGGCTAGACCACTAGAAACTAGTGCGAGACGTGGGACCCACTAAAACACAAGATTTTGGGCCGTGCACACGTGAACTTCACGAGGTCCGGACCAGTAAAGAACCCACTCAAAATAATTATTGCTTCTCCCCTGTCACTCTCTTCAACAGAAGCAAAATTAATTACATTTGTTTTCTTTTTCTTTTTATTTTTCGCTCTCTCTTTTGTTGGAAATCAACCGGGTGAAAACTGTTCTGTTCTGTTCGGTTCGATCTCAATCAGTACTTCTTTCTTTTAGCCATCTATTTAATCACAAGTAAATATGGTTTACTGTTATGGTTTAAATAGTATAACAATAGTTAAATGTATAAGTTTCTAAACAAAAGATTCTGCTTCAAATCACACTCATCCTTCTCTTAAATTCTCTCCCCTCACCTATCATATACTTTTGCTATTTCAAGCCAATCAAACTGTAACTATACTCGGGTAACACCTGTAATAGATTTTTAGTTCTTGCTATATATTGAAAAATTATAGAAGGACATGAAAATGAGACATTATTAGGTGACATTCTTATATGGCACACTTATATTGGATGATAAAAAAGTAGTTATGTAATCATCACCCAATAAATGTGTGCCACATGAGAATGTCACCTAATAATATTCCCCTTTCATGTCCTCCTAAAATTACTCATATATATTTGCAAGTGATATAATGTATTCTCAGCGTAGTTGTAGCCCTTTTAAGAAGAATTACTGATCTTCATTTATTTTTAACCAAAGATTCAATATTTGGCTGTTGATGTTCTAATTTTTGCAATAATACAAACAAGGCCTACTGTGGAAAACAATTGATTTGTCAAATGGGTATAATCATGTTGGTATGGTTATGTACAAGACAAAGTAAATCTTTTAATAAAAAAGAAAAGGAAAAAAAAAACTACAAAGACTTTGGAAAAAGATGTCTTTGTCTCTTTTAATAATGGGTTTGCCTAAACAGTCAAATGCCTACAAGGATGGAAAAATAAAACAAAAATAGATATAAATACTATATAAAAATGGGAGACCACAAGAGAATTGGTTGAACAAATTATACAGATTTCCAATAATAACAAATCATTATTCCTTAAAGTTGTTAGTCAATGGTCATGCAGAATGTTCAAGAACATTTCTTTTTGAAATATATTTAGGGTATGAAAGTTTTCTAAAACTAGCTGCCAGTTCTATTACGAAATCAAATTGATGATGTTTCGCTGTTTACTATTTCAAATTAGTTATTATAGTTTTTAGTTGTTCACACTAAAAATCTATTTATTTTGATATTGTTAAAAATACATTTTCAAAAATAAAGAAAATTTTTGTAAAAATAAAAAATAGAAGTGATATTTTGTTATTTCGAACAAAGAAATATATATGTGTGTGCGCGTATATTTTGAGAATATTAAACTCAAACACAAAATAGAAACTTACTCAAAGCTCAAAAATAAAAATTGAAATAAAGAGAAGAGACACTTTTTTTTTTCCTTAAATGGCCATGAAGAGTTCTAGAAAAGTGGGTATATATTCATGTTGAGTAATGCTATTTGTCTAAATTGGAAACCGATATCTAATTTTATAGACATTTTCTCACTCAATGTTTGTAGACTCTTGTATATTTTGGTATGATGAAATGAAATTTATTTGTTTTTTCCAAAAAAAAAAATGAAATGAAATTTCTTTGCTTTCAGAAAAAAATATTGAATAAATAGATGTCTCTATATATTTATGATTATCTATTTATCTTCTAATATAAAAATATCAATTGAATTAGAATTTAATCTACAATTTAGATAAATAGCAATATTCGTGTTATGTTTTATAACACTTCCAGTATGTAATAATTGGAAAACCGCAAGAGTCAATCATCATCATTCAATCTTTCAATTAAATTAAATTAAATTAAATTAAAGTATCAAAGTCTACAAAGGCCAACACGGTAAAGCCACTTCTCCTTTAGGGTCGGTTTGGAATTGCAAATAATCATTTTATTCCAATTAAAAAATTAGATAGCTATAGTTCAGCACATTTCAAATGAATTAAAATAGATGGCCTTGCTTGAAAGCATGTTTGCCAAAGCTTAAAAGTGGGTCAACTTATTTTTGAGTAGTTTTTTTTACTCCAAACATGAACTTTGTATAATTAGGGCAACCTCAACTAAATACAGCCATTGCAAAGAAAGGCAAAAGAAGCCGCTAGTCCTATTTTTTTTTTTTGCCCCCCACCCCACCCCACCCCACCCCCCGCCGGTACAAGGGATTATAGCATAAGGGAAATGAACCCGAGTAAAGGATGTGGAAGTATGCTTGAATATCATTAGATTATATGAGTCCTGGTAAAGACTAGTCTGTCATAATTGGATTTTTTTTTTTAATTAGTTAAAATTGAAAGTTAACAATAAACATATCATTCATCTATCAATAATAATAATAACAACAACAAAATAAATAAATAAATAAATAAATAAATAAATAAATAAATAAATAAATAAACATACCAATCATAAAAACGATCGGAAGATTAAAGGTAAAATTTTAAATTTCTTCTTTCTATTTTTACATCATAACTCGAGCTATTTGAATTTGATCGATTAAATCCTAAATAATATTCAAAAAATTGTAAATCTAATTCAATTCGGTCCTTACATACATATTACGTTGGCCGTTCTCCAAGTAGTAGAATCTAAAAAGAAATAATGAAATGTAAGCTCACCATAGTTTTCTTATTACGAGTACTTGATATTTGTTTACTCATTTAACATTAACTTTATCTTGAAAGAGGCATCAACAACCATCAACATGTCTATTTCTAGTGTAGTAGATCAGGCTCTGAGTTATTTGTTTCATTAGCCGGATCGCCATCAACCAATTATTATTATTTTTTTTTATTGAGGGTACCTTTATGACTTATCTCAAAAAGTTTCAAAACTATGAAAAGGGTACCAAACTGGTCTCTCTGCTGAATCAAATTATTAAAAAGTTTATTTTTATATAAGACGTGCAACTTGCAATATACATACTAGTAAATAAAAAGGGTACCAAACTGGTCTCTCTGCTGAATCAAATTATGCCAAACAATCCTAGCATGCCCTGCCCTCACCTAATTTTACTCTAAAAACAATTTCAGCATTTCTTGAATGAATAGACAGCTGGGCCAATAAGAATTGAGATTAAGATCCGCCTTAGTTATCACTTGGCACAGCCACAGATTGAGATTTCTGCATTTGGACAAATATTTTCCAGAGAACCATAATCACACCGAATGTAGTAAAAACGAGGTCGCTATGTATAGCAAAGGTTAAAATCTTTACTTTTTACTGACAAATAAACTTACACAAAAAGCCCTTCAACAAAAAGCAGCCAGGCTTTTCAGATTCCAGAAATTGATACTCATACACCCTGCAATTTCCCTTTCATTCAAGAAACTGTTAACCCGACCAAGAAGAAGAGGACGAAGATGAATATCTGAGTACCACACGGTGATTCATAGCTTCACTGAAGGGAAATTCAGTTATCGTTACATAGGAAAATATGAGAAATACTATAATTACTAATACATTTTGCTGGATCAATCAGAATGTTGGAACGATACGGTATCTTTCATCAGTTATGAAGATTTGATCAATATCAGATTCGACTGTCTCTGTTCTTTTGGCAAAACGGCCTTTGATTCTTGGTCGTGTTTCTGCGTAGGCCTTCCGGGAGGCATACCTGATTGTCTTCTCGAATTTGCGGTTCTTTCTCTTTTCTCTGTACCTCAAGACTCTTGCTTCCCTGTTCATTCCAACAATCTGGGAGCCCGGATTTCCACTCAGATCAACGCCAGAAGGGTACGATGATTCCGAGAACGAGCTCCCCTCGGGCACCACCCCAACGTCCAGTGAAGATGATGAAACCTGAAATTTCGCAAAAATGAAGAAAATTAAGAAACTTGCAACACATACGTCGAGGCCAAAAAAAGAAAGAAAGAGGTGTCAATTAATAATGGTACTTACACTCTGGCTAAAAGATGGGGTGGTGGTGTAGCTGTTGTTGTAGGAACTAATGTTGGATCTCGTGAAATCGATTTCAAATCGATTTTCCGATGAATGATCGGTCAATTGTGTCGGGACAGGGGATTTCATGGTCTGTACAGGAACAACGCTGTCAGGCTGTGAAGAAATTGGGTAATCGAAATCAAGGAACTGGTCGGAATCAGAAAACAAGAATTCCATGGATTTCATATCCGCCGTGTGATCAGAGGCAAGTCCTTTCGATGTAATAATTGGGTTGTGAGAAATCCAATTAGGATCCGTACCAAAATCCTGTGCAAGGCACGTGTTCAATTTCCCCTCGTGGTGATGAACACCCGCGGCGGCCGCGAATAACACATTACTAGTCGAATCCGGCACCAAGAGGGAGGCCGCGGTGGTTTTCACCAAGGACTCGGCGTCATCATAGAAAGGCACCACGGGGATCCGCTCGTGGCGGCTGGCGAGGGGGTTCGCGGAATGGATGTCCCGATCACACGCGACGCATAGGGCGGCCGCGTCGGCCTTGCAAGTGACGCTGGCTGGGGCTTGCTCGCACACCTCGCACATCCACACCCTCTCGTGCCTAGACAATTTGTTATGCACCTTGGAATCACATGCCATGCACATGAAAGCGGAGTCGGTCCGGCAAAATAGCAACGCCACAGCGGACGTGCAGTAGTCGCAAGGCTTCCCAGCTGAAAAACACTTGCCGGAACGGGCTAATCCGCCACCATCTTGGTGAGATCCTGCTCCCATTTTCATATTATTATTAACTCTCTCTCTCTCTCTCTAAATATTTAGGAATCTCTCTCTCTAATAATGATGACTAGGCGTGTAACTAGTGGTTTGTGTTTTGCCAATAACAGTTTGTAAGTATATCTATCCGAGTCAGGAGACGCGAATCTGGTTGCTGACAAATGTAAGAGGGACACGTAGATGAAGTTTCAGCCAAGTAAAAAGTTTGATGACATATTGTGTTAAGTTATTGTCGTATGTCTGTGCCGACGTAGGGTCCACAATTTGGCTCAAATTTGACAGGTTGTTCATTTTCTTTTTGTTAAATAAAATTGGCGTAGAAAATGTGATGGGGCGACATGTACGAGTTGTAAAGTTTCTTTCTTTTCACATTTGCACACTCTACTGGTTATTGTGTCACGGGATATCCAAACTCTTCCTGTTTCTTTACAAAAAGAAACTTTTGATCATTTAGCTTTTATTTTTTATTTTTTTGTTAAAGATATACACATAAACAAATAAGTGTCACACTTTTGAATAATATTATTTATTTAGACAAACATTTTGGTATTATAGAAATTGAATGGATGAATATTTAGAGTTATTTTTGAGTATCTATCTATCTACTATATAACCTAAAAATATTAAAATACCAACTAAATTGAAAATACATCTCTAATAATCTGAATAAGATAGATAGCAAGCATTACTCTTTTTCCTGATATCGGAACATGACAAAGCAGTACAATTGAAGAATTAAGAAACCAAACTATAGTCTATATATAAGTTGTACATGCATAAGATATTTTGATTGAAGGATGTGCCTGATGCATGTAAAAAGCTGAGGGACAAGATTTCAGTGAAAATAGTTATGTTCTAGTGGTTAAGTATATAACAATTTGTTAGTAATTGTTATGTAACAATTACTGTTGGTTTAATAACAGTTTCATTGTATTTCTTCTAGTTTTAAGTTCATAACAATTATTGTTCTCTCTGACTAATCAAGAATTCACATGTGGGATTTAGGGCTCAAGGGGCCTCTGAATTCACATGCAGATTTCTAATTGGCTAGGAGTATCGAGTTTAGTATTTCTGGAGTACCAAATTTTTTTCCGTATTTTTGTTGGGTGAGGAATTCGTTTCAATCCCAACAAAAGGAGGAAAATTACATCCTTTTATATATGGCATGAAAATGAAATTCAATTTCCATTTAATTATGATATTGATTAATGCCAATCCTATTTTATGGCTCTCTTTGTCAAGTCAATTAATAAATGCTCAAAAAAGGTTCGTTTTTATTACAATAAACGGCCTCTTGACTTAAAATGGATAGTGTAATTAAGTTCTCTCTCTCTCAAAAAAATTTTAAGTGTTTTCAATATGCTGCTATTTATGTCTTGTATTTTGAAAAAATGTGCATATGTGCAAATTTAGATAGATTTTCTAAGAAGACAGATCTATCTCCAAGGTTCAGAGTGTGCGGCCACACCGTGCGGCCTCACATACCCATGCGGCCACACCGTGCGGCCGGGTGTGGCCGCACATTGAGGCCCATGCGGCTGCATGGAACAGATCTGTCCATGTGGCCGCCTGGAACGCATTGACAGATCTGTCTCCGAGCTTCAGAGATAAATCTGTCTTCTTAGAAGGACCCCAAATTTAGGTGTGCTTAGATGCTTAAAACTTGTTCACTTTCTATCGCGCATTCCGTGTGCTCTAAATTTGGTTTGACGCTTTTTCACATATTTTGTCTTAATTTTAGGACATTTCTTAAATGTAATAGCATACCTGAAAACTTGTCAACGATGTCAAAATTTTGATGACTGCAGGTTGTGCTTGGCTCGAGTTGCGAGTTTAGCTCTAACTAAAGCTTGTTGAGTTCTAGTTTTTTTTTTTTTTTTTTTGGAGATGACTCTGTTTGCAAGTCAAGTCAAGCAATACAAGTTCATCAAAATCCTTTTGTTAATTTAGGTTGGACGCTAGTGATCTCAAGTGATCACTTCAACTATATGGCGAGCTAATTCACGAATCATAATGTCATCCTAAATTAGGGTATTTGTAACCGTTCAATTTAATCACATTGCGTAAGGCGTGAGCCACGTGATGTGATTTTTTTCTGTTGACAGTCGAATTCTATACACAGAATTTAATCTAACTCATTAGAAATCAGCTTACATTAGCTTGATGTCACGGTGGTTGATGATACATTTGGTCTGTCCACGAGGCTATAGATCATTGAAACACGTGGACAGCCATATTTTGTATTTCTTTTTTCTATAATTGATTATTAAATTGTAAATCGAACCACAGTGGGTATTCCTTTTCGTTTTACTCTATTTTATATTCTTTTTAGGGTCCCAAGTTGAAGAAAGTGCTTCTAACCCTGCTAATAGTGCAGACAACACGATTAATCAATCATTAATAATTGTTCGAATTTTACCAACTCGTACAAATACAGTCCAATAGTTAGTATTTGTTTAATTCTCATTATCATTTCATATTATAATTTCATATATCACTAATTTGACAATTATTATCACATATTTCAAATTTCAATTAAACTTCCACCACACATTTCAACTATCACAACACATATCAAAAAAGCACTTATTTTCAAACAAATTAAGTAAGGATGGTTAATTTATACTAGTTGAAAGATTAAAATTTTATTTGTATTTTTTTGAAATATATATTTATATCTCATTAGTTGTTTGAAAATAATTCCAACGCATATCTAGTTGATGTGAAGTAATCATAAAATATATTAATTTTAGGCATATATGGAAAAGAAAAATTAAAGATATATTCAATATAGTAAGTGAACTAACAAAGATAATATATGTGACTATTTTTTTGAGATGGGGGAAGAAATATGTTTCCTCACTCTCTTTTTTGCCCTTTTTCCTCTATTGATCCCGTTGAGATTGCGTAAAACATACTAATTAACTATACAATCCGTTATGGTACTTTCATTCTTATGTGGGTGCATTAATGTATGCCAACTCTCGGTGGTGCTAGAATATTTTTTATTAACTATACTAGTAAAAATAGTACAATGCATCACTCATAGAATGATCAATGCCTTGTGTTATAATGATATAGTATATAAGGTAAAAAAACAACTCACAAACAAGAAGGAAAAAGGGGTTAAAGTCTGAGTTGCTTGAGCTCGTCGACAATTGAGTTGCGAGCTTGAGCTTTGAAAGTTGAGCTGAGCATATAAATGTGAAAAAAAGAGTTGTAGATTTTAGCTTGCCAACGAATTTGACTTGGTTCGCAAAAAAATCTGCACCCGAACGGTGGACTTGGATAAACAGGCTCGTTGGTTGAATCCCAAATGAGCCAATCACTGCATCAATTATTTTTGTCATCCTTCTAGAAGAAGTTGACCCTCTCAAGAGTTGTTAATGAAAGAGAAGCAACTTAGGTGATAGTGCTATTTATTGTATAATATTACACATTCACATCGTCTCAGATTCATTTAGTATTACTCAATTTTGTTGTCCCAACCTTATATTTAGCATTGTATAGTGTGATTATACGGCCATGTAACATATAAAGGGCTGTGCCATATTATTACATGGTCGGATAGTACTATATGGTGCTATACATCTAGCGCTAGCCGATTTTCGCTCAATTTTGTGACAATTTGCTTTTAATTATCACGATTAATTAATCTATTTGAACTTACCTTATCTATTTGAACTTACCTTATGCATTGTACATAACCCCTATCTATTTGCTAAATGTCTTAACTCTATCTTGTTTGATATGATAAATTTTGTAAACTATATATGTACGAATAGACCAATTGTATCCCGATATATTACATTCTGTCCTACATGAACCCGAAAGTAAAATTAAAAAGAAAAAATGTCCATTTAATAAATTACTTACATATTCAAATATGTACATTTACCATTCCTACTGTAATAGTTCACTTCTATATATATCTACCAACGAAATTAAACCCTAGAAAAATACTTTTCTTCGAGCTCGTAGGTATATAAATACCTATTTTGGGAGCAAGTGGTCATCATGAAATTAGGTTCGCTAAAAAGTAGAAGGAAGAAACCCCTTATTTTATTTAAAAAATAAAAAAAGTAAAAAACCGGGGGACGAAGACGTCACTCGATGCGTAAGCAGAGAGAAATTTAAAAGGACAGAAATACCCTTTCCTGCGGTCCTACCGTTGATGTTGGGTGGGCGTTTGGCGACTTGAACAGTCGGGCATTCCGCGTTGCACTAAATGCCCCTCCAAAACGATTCTTTTGGTGTTTTGCAAAAGAGGAGGGCTAGTTTCGGACACTTGGGTCCCACTGTGCCATCGTGATATGTGGCAAATGACACGTTGATGTTACATGCGTCGTTGGACTTTTTGTAGGAATATTGCAGCGTCGAAATTATATAGTTGGATATATATATAAACATATAGGAAACAACAAGAGGAAAAGAAATGCAATAAAATAAAATAATATATATATATAAGAAGAAAGCATATATCAGATGAAATTGAGATTAACAGAGAAAAAGTAAAAATGAACACAAAAAAATATAGAAGAAAGGTCTCCTTAACATTAAAAATGTTTAAAAACCTCCTAGAGAATCTTTAGAGGTTTTTGAATCTTCGGAGGTTTTTGAACACTACTTTTCCTAACATTAAGTAACGAAAACAACGTTTTATTTAGAATTAATTATTGATTAAAGAACAATAAAAATATAGTGGAAAATGATGACCAAACTATGAATTTTGGTAAAGGTTGAGAACCTAATTCTATCACCTATGGAAAACTTTTATACAAGTCTACCTTATTATTCAGTTGCATACCCTACATACCATAGCCCCTAGACTATTACTTACGTCCTAGATTGCACCACCGCCGCTGGGCCACACTGTTGGTGGTCGCCACCATCAATCCTAGTGGTCCCCTCTCCCACTAGCTGGGGACGGGGGCACCAGATGAGGAGAAATGTGTTGGGAAAACAGAACTGATGCATAAAATGATGGCATGATTTGTGAGGAAAATTTGGTGGCAATGTTGGTTTTAGGTGAAGGATTGCAAAAACACGGTGTTTAGACATTTTTAGAATTGCTAAAACTCGTTTTCTTTGTAGATTTGTCAAAAAGTTAATGACCAAATCAAATTTTTAATCCGTTAAAAAATCAAATTTTAATACCAATTACATATTTCTTATAAACATTATGATTTTTGACGTTGCCCCTCCAGAATGGTTCTCCTTGATAATCTAAGTTCAAAAGAATAATACTTATACAGCACTAATTTTGTAACTCATGTATTAAATGATTGAACTTTGTCTACACAAATAAGTAATTGGCCTCTACTAAATTTAGCTTACATTAATATATCATATGATATAGTACTGAGCACCAGAAATACAGCTCTTCAAAAAGACCACTGTTGAAATAAAACTTCCAAGAACAACTGTCCTGGGTTAGTGAGGTAGGGTCGAGGATGGCGTTAGGCCATGTGTAGGGTGTGTGCACGTTTGAGACCTATGTGTGATTTACCTAACCAATTATGATACAAATGTTTCATATATAACAAGAATCTCATCTAATTATTGGACAAACATACAATTAAATTGGCAAAATATAATCAAACTCCCACAATTTTTCAGATGAGTTACAGGAAGACTAGACACTGCTGAATGCAATTTTCTATCTAGAGTAATGCTATTAAATGATAAGCTCAACAAAATAACCTTCCATTCATTGTGCAAAAATGCTAATGTGTCATTGTCAGTCAGCACCCCAAGCCTATGTGAGAGTGCCACATTAGTTGAGAAATTTATATCTCCTCCCAACCTTATCAGAGATTGTAAAGGGATAAATTCCGCATAGACTTATATATAAACCAACATATAAGCGTTTGAACTACTACACTTAACAAATTAACTTTTTAAGATAGAACCCTAAGTCTTAATATCGTACCATAGCCCCTCAAGCTCAAACGAGCAATTCAATCCGGTTAAAATTCAAATGAACACACAGATTTTAAGATTGATTTGCTCCAACGAGCCATAATCTTACCGGGGCATGTTAAGGGATAAATCCCTCATCGACTTATATATAAATCAATATATAAGCGCTTAGACTACGCGCTCCCTGTTAACAGATTAACATTTTAAGATAAAACCCAAGTTTTAATAGAGATCACTACCATGTTAAGTAGATATTCATCTCTGCTTGTAAAGTAGATGAAATGATTTCTCGCGAAATAGATGTCTCGTTCGCTTCTTGTCTTCTTGGGAGAAATGGTGAGAAAAATACTGGAAAAGACCTAAATTAATGAATCCTAATTGAAGAAGAAGAAGAAGAAGAAGACGACGACGACTATGGGAATTTTAAATCAAAATAAATTCTTACACAACAAGAAGTATTGCAGGTGGAAATTTCTAAGGAACCAAGGTCGGGTTCTTTATAGAGCCCGATTTCTAATGAGATGTTGTCATATGGTGTGTGTCAGGTGATGTGTTAATATGTGATTGGAGACCATGCTATGTAAGAAACTCGGCCTTGTTTTCATAGCCGGACTGAATTTGAGGTACAATTTAAAAAAGAAGAAAATCTATATATTAATTAAGGGGTAATTTACACCAAACGTCCCCAACCTTAAATTTTTCGTTTGTGGGCCCTCAACTTTTGAAGAAATCCCCAGTTTAGTCCCTAATGACGAAAACTATCAATTTTTTTTGAGAGGAACGGAAACTATCAAATTCGTCTGTTAAAGTCGGGTGCGTTTTCAGTAAAATATAAAAAACAAATATTTTAATTTAGAAAAAAAAAAAGAAAAAAGTTGCTTCCATTTCCGGAAGCCCGGGGGCTCTCCTCCTTTGTTTCTTTTTTTAATTTTTTATTTTTTTAAATTAACATATTCATTTTGCATATTTTACTGAAAATACCCCTTATTTTAGCAGACGACGGTTTCAGTCACTAGGGACTAAATTGAGGATTTTTTCAAAGGTTGAGAACCTACGGAAGGAAAATTAAAGGTTGGGAATATGATTCATAAATACTTAAAAAGTTGGGGACGTTAGACATAAATTACTCTTAATTAAACTAAAGGAGCTGTAGTACCTTTGTACCGTAGTTTTTCAGCCAAAAAGCCTGTTTCATATTACAGTAACATGTATAGTATTCTTTTCCATTTTTTTAAAAAAAAATTTATTCACTTTTGCGTTGTTCATTCACCATCTTGAAATAAGTTCAGTATTAAATTTAATAACTAATAGACAATTGTCATTATTTAATTGTTTAAATTATAGATAAATTTGATTATTCCATTGTCTAATATATCTTGAAATTTGTGGTTTATAATTAATAGAAATTAAACACACGTACATATATAATTAGTTTAAGGTAATTGAAAATTATAATTGTAATTTTTTTCCTAATTGTTCACTGTATAGATAAATATTAATAATTACGACTATTTTATATGTGACTACTTTGATGTAGCGTTAATTTATATAATATTCATACTATCTGACTTTATTGATTTCGAATAAGAAATATTTTCACAGTACTAACTGTCCAACTAGGATTTTATTTATCTAAATTAATGCAAAAAAAATAAATGATATTTATTTATTTTAGCGATAACAATTAGTTTTAAAATGTTGTAAACTATAGTTACCTTAAGATGACAAGAAGAAAACTACATTATTGTTTGGCTGATGTTAAAACATAATTAACACTACAAAAAATAGGGGCTTCAGTGACGACATTTTGCAATGATATGTAATGTCGTTGCTATAGCTTTACCTACAATAGCGATAAAAAGTAACAACTGAAGGCTCAAACCTACATCGAAGACACTAGAAAGTCATCGCTGTAGGTTGGTGCTTACAGTGAGGACAAATAAAGGTTGTCACTGTAGGTTTTAACCGACAGCGAAGATGTACTTATATCGTAGCTATATCCCACCTTTGTTGTTATATTTAGCGGCAGGTAAAAATAATTTTTCAGTTACGAAGTTTGTTAATAGTTACAGTGACAACATATAATGGTTAGACATATCTCCATTTCTCAGACACACTACATTTGATTGATCAGATCATTTCGCATGCTTATCTTTCAGGCTAAGAAGGAAAGAGATCTGATGGCAGACGTAGCAGCACTCACGGCCGTTATTCAAAAGGCTGTAGAAATCAGAGCCAATTTAGTTGTCCAAACACGTACGCATATATACAACCTGAAGGGGGAGATAGGATGGCATGGAAGCAAGATAAGACACTTTAAATATTGTTTCAAAGATGCAGAGTCTAAGTAACGACAACATATGACGGAGACTATTGTTGTCGCTCCAAATGTTGCCACAATAGGTAAAAAAGTTGTCGCTATTTGGCTATTGCCACTAGTCCAACGATATTGTCACCACAAAACGTCATCCTAGTGATGCTTCGGCGACGACTTTTGGCCTATAGTGGCGACTTCGATCGCCGCTGTAGGCCTCTTATGTCTTAGTGTATCTAATTTTATAAAATTTTACCATACAGAAAAAACTTATAAAATTTCATATTATTTATTTTTTTAAAATAATTTGATATGTATTCTTCTCGTACAACGCACGGGTGTGTATCTACTTTCTAATTAAATTATTCAAGTAGTAATTTGGAATATTGCTGCAGGAGATCCTCTCCCAAACAGAAAATTTCCAAATGTTAGCAAGAAATTTTATTTTATTTTAATTAAAATTAAAACTATTTATTTAAATACTTCCCAACGAGGTAGATAATTCAAATTTATTTTTATGCCACAATATTATTATACATGAAATTAACAAGCAGCGCGTGTCTTAAGGGTTATGTTTTACAACAAGGGCAATTGATCGATCTTCGTGATTTACCTAAACATGCTAGACAACATAGAAAATTTTGCATTACTTTTTTCGAAGGAACAAAAATTAACCTAAGCTAATTAATATGCACTTCTTGCCGAGATGTGAGATTCATAATAATAAATTAATTAAAGAACCAACTTTAAATCATAATAATAATAGTAGAATTTGGTCAGACTAATCACAACCACCGATAAACTTCAAGTGGCACCTCGTTGAGCCCATAAGTCTTCATTGGACACGTCAAAGGGACTTTTAGCAGACATTGAGTCGACACCGCTGATGAAGGCTGCATAATAATGTCCACCTCATTACAAACCATAAACTTATTAATCTTGTGTGGATCTGGAAATTTTCTGTATACATTTTGATATTGCATGATGACACTCAGAGGGATCGGTCGACCAGAATTCATGCATCCGGTGATTCCACTAGCAACCCAATCGTCCACAACGAGGGGCCAACCGGAAAAACTCGTCTGCTTCTTAGTTACATTTCCGTTCCTTTGAAAAGGAGGGATGAATGTCTGGTAAAGAAAATGTTTCTTGAAATAAACTGAGACTAACATATCTTTACGCAGAACATCATGAATATCTGAGTCTGAACCATTATTGAAGGAGAAAGTAAGGGTCCAGTTTGCATATATATGGTTTGAGGTAAAGTTCAATGGAGACAAGGAAACCGACTCTAGCTTGATTACTTCAGGATAAATCCGAGGCTGGACCTGATGGGGAGGTGATCTAAAAAATGAGATCAATATCAATATCAAGAGGGTACCCACTATAAGAACAAAGATCATCACTGCGAAGAGGAAATTGCCCTTTTCTTCCGGTGTGCAGCTCATGGTATCGTAGACTGCCTGCCGGAATATTATAACGCGGCAGATGTGGTTGCGGCTGGCTTCTTTGCTGATTGAATGAGATCTTTCTATTAGTGAAATCAATTGAGTTTTGAGATTAATTAATTAATCATCAGTATGGAAAGAAAGGATAAGTACTGTTGGGATATGATTTATCTTATCTTAATTATCTCGAAGCTGGTTATTATCAGATTATTTTGGATAGATTTTTGGCTGGTTTATAGGGTTGTTTTTATCTTGTTAGCTGATCAAACGTGAATTTAAGAATTTGTATATGGTTTAAGAATCTTGAATTTAAGAATTTGTTGTTGCTGTTAATATTGTGCTAACGTGCATGACAACATTTGCATGTAAAAATAGAGGTGGATATTTTCTTTTATTTCTTTGGTTCACATTGTTGGAAAATAATAATTGGTTCGTGAAATTTGGGGTTGACCACTTAATTTGATCAATTATTAAGCGAAAATTGTTAATGGGCCGGGTTGTATCACTAACTCCAGGAGAATATACGCACGAGTTTGATTTCAAACTTCCCGACTAATCATATACGCACCCCGATCACCTAATTTCTTTCCCCCTTTTTTTTTTTTTAATTACAAGGGGAATACATGGGGATAGTGGGATTTGAACTTGAAATCTCTCGATAAGGGGTTAAGCTCTTATTTATGGGGATAACCCCTTGATCCTCCAATCACTTAATTTCTTATGTTTTTCATTGAACAAATCTATAAATATATATATATATATTAAATGACAATTTGTCTAATACAATTATAATTTAATTTACCATAATTAGAAAATGTTTTCCACTTAAAGCTCTATCTGACATAATTAGTTATATTGTCATACCACAACAACTGTCACTTTTAATAAACAAAAAAGTTACAAATATAATAGTGAAAGAATGAACTTGTGATTTACATGTTAAGAGTAACATGTTTTTAAACCATTATGCCAACTCTTTTATTTGTTAATAATTTATTTATGTGTTACTATTCTCGCGTGTTTTTAATCAAAGAAAATATTATTATAAACTACATATATACTTAAACGATAATTATATTGACACTATTTTTTCTTGATTAATCTCACCAATTTTTTAAATATATTAAAATGGTCAAAATTAAAATGACACAAATAACCATCTCATTCTTAACAATTATAAATATTTCCCCCCTCCTATCTTCTTCCTCCTACTTGCATCATAACAACTCTAAATAATCTATTTTAATTTTTATGATAAAAGCTATAAGAATCAAAAATAAAAATTTTCTTTACTTTGTACAATTAACTTCCTCTAATATTTAATAGCCCATTCGAGAAGAAAAACATAATTTTTGTATTGTTATTTTCACGTTTATGTTCTTGAAGCTCAAGTGTTTCTACAAAAATCATGCTTTGTTTTTTTGCTCATAGTTACGAAATGAATAAATTATAGTATGTAAAATCTTTATCCCTTTATTATTTTCTAACTAAAATCTTTAGTGCCAATTTGTCTTGCATTCTCTTTAATACCCCCTTAACTAACATATTTCCCTCCCTTATATATCCTTTTCTATAGAAATCCTCAACTTTTTTTTTTTAACTTAGAACTCAATCTACTTAAAATTCCTCACATTCTAAAATTCAAAACACAATGTTATTAGATTTTTTTATAATACCTTTTGAATAACACTATAATCTTCGTCTAATTGAACATTAAAAATGGTAAAAATGAAATTTTTTATATGAATCGATATCGAACGGATACATGTGTTATGGTAAAAATAACTATTCTAAAATTGTGCAACGTTTTTTAAGGATTTTATTGTTTATCGGTTAGACAATACATAATAAAATAAAGTATTATATGGTTAAAAGAGTATGTGGAGTGGATATAATCTCATGAGTAAGAAATTTTTATCTTAATCGATATCAAGCGGGTACATGTATTATGATACACGTTTGATAGGCAATGTTAAATCGATAATTAATAATATTGAATAAGTTATATGATTTAAAAAGTAAATGAAAATAAAACATTAAACATGCATTTGAGCAGTGTGTTTAAAAATATTCGCCAAATATTTTCTTGATTTTCTATAAATAAAAATATACAAACATAAAACAAAAATTTATACTAATAAAAAAATATAAAATTGAAATAAACTCATTATATTATCTTATGAAACTTTTCTAAGTATGAATTGTACAAATTTAATTATTTTCATACCACCTTTGTCCCATAAAATTAGTTCACTTTTCATTTTTCATCCGCATTAAAATATAGTCCATTCTCCTATTAAAAAAATAGTTGGAATATTAATTTTCTTTTGTAACCGTATTTAACGTGCATTTTAATTGATAAAATAGTATTATTTAAAATGAAAATTGAAATCCTAACATATTATATTCCTATTTTGCAAATAATCCTAAAATACTAGAAATTTGTTCAAATATATATAAAATAAAATGCAATCATTAATTTCAGACATAATTATTAACATATCAATTTTTGATGAAAATTCTCATATTAATATTTTATTTGTCAATATAATTATTACGCCTCTAACGATTGTCATTATAAAATCATGTTACTTTTTAACGATTATATTTGTTATTTATTAGACTAAAATGACAGCATGATATTATGGGTACTTGTATAAAATAAAACGAAACATCACCTAGTTAAAAAGGTATGTAGGTTGAATATTTTTTTATTATAGGTATGAAAATTTTTATCTAAATGGTATCGAGGGAATGCAGGTATGTATATATTTGACATGTATTATTAGACTATTAACTAATAATATTAAATAAGTTGGCCGATTTAAAAGTAAAATATAATAAAACATTAATCGAGTACACAAGTGTAACTATTAATATATTATTAGTAAAACATTAATTTAACGTGTCAAACAATAAATCAAAATTATATATTTACTGATTTTGTCATGCAAATCGGATGACATGTATCTGCTCAATATTTTATTATACATTATTATTGATATTTTTTAAAATTAGCCTCTCGTGTAACACATAAGTGAGATGTTAGACTCATGATTATAATAGTTGATTGTAATTCAATCATTTGACTATTTATTATTACAATTTTGGATAGATTATACGTGTGAATTTACACAATGTATTTACAAAAGACCCATAACTATAGACACAGTAATGGGCCCAAAGATAAACATCAGTTTGGAGTGATTGCCCCGAAAATAGTCAGCTTATTAATAGGCCCACTTATTAAACACTTGCACGAATAATTGGACCAACTGCTTATTATTGGTTCACAAAATTAGGCCTTACGACCACAAAACACAATAATTGGGCCACACCAGAATGATTCTGGACAAACTAAGTGGGCCCATCTTCAATTATGGAGAAGCCGGTTCAATGTGATTTTCTAAAGAGAGCTTATCTCTCCCTTTAAAGCATCTCTAATGGTGTGCTCAGTGCACAGAGATCAACAGTGACAAGATGCAGGAGAGAGAAGATGGCCCAAGACTGAGGTGAGAAAATTTTGAAATTCACATAAGAAATGCAGGCACAAGAAATAAAATGCCATTTCTCAAAAGAAAGACTTATGTCTAAATTTAGACCGTGGTGGAGAGACTTTGATGCCAGGTGGATTGATTTATTATTTTTTGGGTTCCAGATGGATTCTTTTTTTGGGTACACGACGCTCTTCCGATCTCATTGAAAATGCTCTTACACTCAATCCTCCAACCCCCAATCACATGCAGCCACGTGGTAGTTTTTACTCTGTAAGGGCAGATATAAGCTCTCCATAGCAGTACCACCGATTCAATAACTTCTATGTCCAGCTCAAATAATTGGCCTTATTAATATCGTTCTAGTGAGACCCATGTAAAGTGATCGGGCTACATAATGAGCCCATAAATTAACAATTGGGCCTTGAAGTAGAACATCATTCTAATGTAAAATTGATCACTTGCCATATGTACTCTTGGCGAGATAATTGAACAATCCACATGTGAATTATTTAAAGTGGGTTGTTTCATACATGAACTGTCCAATTATCACCCGCCAAGTATATATCTTGCAGGCTGATCTTGTCAGACGTCTGGGGGGTGATCAAAATAATTGGGCGAAATTATTGGACCATCATAATTTGGGTCATGATATATAGAGCTGATCAGTCTATAACTTTTATTGGGCCACTCCTATTAGAAAAATGGGCCTAGAAATCCAAATCGATACGAACTTATTGGGCCATTAAAATTATAGTGCGGCATAGGCCCGATAAGTTCGTAGTGTGGCACACTATAATTTAAAAGTGAGTTAAATCCAACTTACTCTTACTTGGCAGTAGCCCATGGCGCACTATGATTTAAATGCGCTATGACCTTAACCCATTAAACTTTTATTTGGGATTTTTCTGTGGCCCATTAATACAATTTTCAGCATGTTATGTTTCATTGGGCCTTCCCAGGGTCCATTACTCTTTCAATCGGCCGAAACATTGGCCCGTTTTATACCGATTGAACTTTTATAAGCTATACTCCGTGGCCTACTAAATGGGCTACACCATGTGCCCACTACGTTTAATAGGCCATAGTTTTTGACCCATTAAGCTTTTATTGGGCTTTAATTAGTCCCATTAGACCTGATCTTTGTGGATTAGCACTCGTCCTTCTTTATATACTCCTTAAATGGGCCTACATTACATGAACTGGATTGCATTACTGGGTCTGCAATAGAAAAATTGGGCCCAATAGTTTTGCGTTGGGACGGACAAATACCAGGGCTTGTTATTTTGAAAAAGTTTTCTCTAATTAAATCAATTTTTTTTAAGAGTCCCTTTTGAAAACTTTCAAATGCTCTATAACAAAACCTAACTTCACTTTGCATGTATAAATACACACTACGTATATTTAAAATGCACGTAGTATACATTCACACTCCACACAGGCTGTGAAATTTTGTCATAAGATGTCCAAAAAAATTTTCATATTTTTTGAAGGCAAAATAAAATTCCGAGCTCAGTTGTAACTACAACCCCCATAAAATTCCAAACTCAGTTGTAACTACAGCCCCATTACCTTTTCATACTGATTTCTTTCATTCTTATTCTTATGTTACCAACATAACGTTTGCAAAACTACATATATATATATGTACGTATATTATATAGCTCATGCATTAACCATAACATGTGCACTATACAGGACAATGAAAAAGGAAAAAGTAACTTCTGACAACAAATTAAAGTTGCCAAGATATAGATAAATACGTCATTAGATGACTGATTTACTTAAACTTTCATGTCATAAAATGAATCTTGGGTGAGTAATTAAAGTTTATAAAGATTTTCATAAAATTGCACAAACAACTATTTTATCCTCTGAAAAATCCAAATAGTTTCCAAATACACAACTAGAATGCTCCATCAGTTTGCTTTTGACCTTGTACGATCTTTGCCCTAGTGATTTACTACAATATATCCCAAATTCCTGATTACGTTAAACGAGAGGCCACTTCTTACCACAACCCAGTATACTATTTATCTGCACAAACGTCTAAATTACACAGGTCCTAATAATCAGAGTGGAAGTACTGAGATCAAATCATTGTCAACATAAACACCATGTATGGAAAAGGGAACAGAAACAATCAGGGAAAAGAATTTCTCTCATAAAGGAGAGCAAAGTCCCAATACAACGCAACTACAAAATGTCGAGCAGCATATATTTCTATAATATCATCACTGGAATTTAAATCCTATATCCAGTGTCCGGCCAAGAAAGTGCAACGAGAGGAAAGTCCGCAAATGGAATCTCTAAGACAGACCATACCAGTAATAATCCGATTTTTCTTAGATCTGCCTCAACCACATCACGGCAATCATCCATCCCTTGTCCAAAAATTTAGCTACCTCCAGATTTAAGTGTATTACTCAACCTATTTAACAGGAGATAAAGTAAGAAGAGAGCAATATGATGATGAATTTTACTACTGTGTTGCAACCATATATCATTTATTATGAACTAATACAGATACACACTCTTGCATCAAAATGAGATGGATAATGAGCCTATAGAAAATTTACAAGAGACTTCTCATACTTGAGCAGATTGGTACCTACGAAAGAACTGTCAATTTTACTGCAGTAACATCATGCGATTTCAGTCAGTCATATCAAAGCATGTATTCTGTTTGTCATTGCTCATTTACATTCTTTACTTCTTGTACTCAGTTTTTCAAGTAACCAAAACCGTGGATAGTGGATATCACGGTGTAAGGTAATTACACTGAATAAGTCCAATTAACATTAGAATTTAGAATTCAAGAAAGTACGAAGAAGAAATAGACAGTAAAGAATGTAGTAATATCCACGGCATCAATTAGCTGAGCTTACCAGTCCAAGCCCTCAAAAAGGCCTTCCCCTTTTAAGGCAGAAGTTTTAAAAATAGCCCATTGGCGGTTTTTAATCTTGTGCAGCGCTAAGGCCTCAGTTACTGCAGCATCATCAAGTGCGCCAGGAAGATCCTGAAAGTTAGGCAGCAACAAAAAATGTGTCGGCACATGTTTGCGTCATTAAATTCATTCATTAGACATGATGATGGACCCAGAACCGGGAGCTTTTGGAAGGGTGTAGTTCAGTTGGTTTTAACAGTTCCAAAAATCAGCGAGATTTTGAACATAGTATTTTGCCATTTTGGGATAACTTAAAACAAGCTAATTTCAACCCCTTCCAAAGCAGGAGTGAGAGGGTAATTACACAAACCTGCTTGTTTGCGAATATGAGGACAACGGCACCCTTCAACTCTTCCTCCTGCAGGACATTGCAGATCAGGCTACCTTAAGTGTTAAGAGTAACATGGGCAAGTCTGTACAAAAAGCTCACAATGGTAACACTATACCAGCTTTTTACCTTTTGTATTAGCTAAAGTGGAAAAAATCTGTAAATCTACAGATTTTCATTAAAAGGCATTTGCTAGTGGAGCATATTAATTCTAGAAGTCTGAGGACACTTCTTCAATTTTCTCTCTTATCAAAAGTAGGCAACCTCTCCATGGTAACATAAATTATTGGGCGAATATTTTGGTTATCTTGATGGAAAAACGTAAATGTCCAAGTATTACATGCAGGGTTCTTGCTTCTTTAAACTGTTTAATGAAATCAGGAACAAAAGTGACTTCCTTAACTATGTCCCAATTTCTTCTCTTCATTTTTCCATTCCCTTTATCAGATTTTATGAGCATAAGAGAAATATACACAATATGCTCCATTATACTTAATTATTGCTATGGGAATGGCCAGCATGCTTGCCAAAACACCCAAAAAAAAAAAAAAACCGATGCAAAACATCTTTCAGATGAAGCATTAGTAAAGACATAACAAATAAAATAGCTGAACCTCCAATATTGCGTGAAACTCCTCTTTTGCAACCACCAGCCGATCAGTATCACTTGAATCAACAACATAAATTATGGCTTGAGTATTGGGAAAGTAGCACCTCCAGTATGGCCTAGTCAGCAAAATGATTAGTTTGTGAACTGTTGACTGGATATGGGAATAGCAAAATGTGAGGGGGAAAAATAAGGAGAAATGTTGGTCACTTACGAAGAAGTGAAAATTGAAAATTTTCAACTTTTGTCTACAGATTGTGTAGTAAATTTGGACATTGCTAAAAGAAGAATGAGATGAGCATACAATCCAAGACGAACAAGTATCTTTTCTTTCCTGGGGTGACGTTGAATAATGGTAAACAAAAGCCAAACGAAATATGATCCAGATGTACTTTGATAACAGACATGCACCACCCCGTACTCTTAACAAATGACATAACGCGGTCAATCAACCTCATTAATGACAGCAGAACTTTCTGTAGACTGCACGTTCCACTGCACCTTCATTGCGCCTATTTTGCTTTATGAAAATTTCCATTTTCCAAATATCACTACTGATGTCTGAGGAATCTTCTGCACCTTCATTGTGCCTATTTTGCTTTATGAAAATTTCCAGTTTCCAAATATCACTACTAATGTCTCAGGAATCTTTGTGTTAGAAGTCTCTAACTCATCGCTGCAGCTTTTTTATTATATATTTTTTATCTCTTTAAGAAAACCGGGTACGAGAACATTTAACAGGACATTATTTATATATTTTATAGATGATACAGGAAAGCAAGCTTTAAGATAATAAATAGCAAGTGGATCATGCAAATTGAGAGTCCACTGTCATCGACTTTGCCACTTTCTCATTTACACTTGAGTTTTGATATGTTATTGTCATATATTGGTTTCTAGGTTACAGAGGAGAAACAGAATAAGGTCATATCTCACAGCTGATTTCTTAATCTTGCGTAAGTACATCAGTAAATTGGGTCACCATCCCTGATTTCTTAATCTTAAGTACATCAGTATACGGGGTCATAATCCATATGGATTGCAACTCTATAAATTCTTTTCTCCGTATTACAATCATTAAGTCTAGAGAAAGAATAGATGAACCAGATTAAAATAGTCCCTGATAAAGTTGACATCACAGATTGAATAGCTGAGGAGAAATAAAATAGAATTGCCAAGACTTGGAAGGACCAACCGACCAAGTTCTGATTTAGGATTTCTACATCTCGAAAATATAAAATCCATATCCATTGCATAATCAGAGATTTAATATCGTAGCTTAGAACCTGAGAAAATAAAAGAAAAGGAGGTCCCAGGCCAGACAGACAAAGAAATCAAGATTCTAAAGTAAGCAGACAAAGACTCTCAAGGAATATTATTTGGCCAACTATAAGTAATTTTCTATCATTAACAACGATTTTTCGCCAAAAAAGAAAAATTATAGAAAAATAAAATGTGCGAGCAATCATCACTTGGCCCGTGTATGCTGTTAGAATTTTGCT
>CAVNYN010202964.1:0-23377 GCA_963692815.1 Nyctanthes arbor-tristis | reverse complement strand
CCAATGAAATCCTTACACGTGTTTATTTAATTTACGTGTAAGGATTTCATTGGACGGACAGCAAGCGAGACAGGGTTTGGGGACAGCAGATCTGGATCCTAAAATACACGGCAGTCCTTTTCTCTCTCGTCCATCGACAAACGACATCATCCACAAGAAAAATTGTCTGATTGTTTTTATGAGAAAAAAACTGATTTCTCTCTCTAAATTTTAACGGTAAGAACAACCAACGGATCTCCGCCCGGGGGAACCTAGATTAAAAGAAGATTGTGACTTGTGAGTGCTTTGACGAGCTAAAATTGACTTCATTTCTTAAACTTGAATATGAAAATGACTTGGGTACTCAAAGTCATAAAATGCAGTTTCAGTTTCATTTTCTGCCGTATGAATGTTCAAACAAGACGACTAGTGCTTGAACAGCTTCACATGGTATATTATTATATATAGAGTGGCATGGATTAATCACCTGAGCACAGAGTTCTCTTCTCTGCATTGATTTCTCTTAAGGCTAACAAGCAAATCATGGGAAAAAATTTCTTCCTCCTTAGGATTGCTGTCTTCTTATTATTTCATTCAGCTTCCAATTCCAGCAATATTAGTGCAGATCAATTAGCCCTTCTTGCCCTCAAATCCTCCATCTCTAGTGACCCTCAGAATGTCATAAGACTAAACTGGTCAAGTTCCGGGCCAGTGTGCAGCTGGTTCGGGATCACTTGCAACTACCGGCATCACAGGGTAACATCCTTGAACATTTCTAATATGAATCTTCAAGGAACCATTCCTCCAGAGTTGGGGAATCTATCATTTCTCATCTCGGTTGACATTAGTAAGAACAGCTTTTTGGGCACTTTGCCACAGGAGTTGGCTCGATTGCGCAGATTGAGTTTCATTGATTTCAGTAGCAACTATTTTAGCAGCGGGTTTCCTTCATTCTTGACCTCATTGCCTAGTCTCCAGTTCCTGAATCTTTCGCGCAACGGATTTTCAGGCCCCATCCCGTCTTCCATTGCTAATATTTCGAAGCTGCAAGAATTGAATTTGAGTAGGAACTTTTTTGATGGAAAGCTTCCTCAAGAAATTGGTGATCTTGTTCATCTCACTTTTCTAAACCTGGAATGGAATCGGCTCACTGGGTACATACCTCTTTCCATCTTTAACATCTCGTCTTTAAGAATTATTCGTTTGACCTCTAATGGCCTTCTCGGACAACTTCCACTGAGTTTATGTTACAACCTACCAAACCTGCGAGGACTTCATCTTTCTATCAACTTGCTGTATGGCCTGATTCCTCCTACCTTACAGAACTGTTCACAGCTGCAACACTTGTCACTCTCGGTGAATGAATTTGTAGGAACCATTCCGAAACAAATTGGAAACTTGACTATGCTTAGAGTGTTACATCTTGGGGAAACCCACTTGGAAGGTATCTAACTTACGCGTAAACTCATTCACGTTTTTTCATGGATAACTTCTTTTTCCAAATGAGCTTTTATTTGCTCTTTTGCTAGGCGAAATACCAAGAGAGATTGGGAACCTTCAGAATCTAGAGGTGTTTGGTTTAAATAGTAACAACTTAAGTGGTTCAATTCCGGAGAGTATTTTCAACATATCATCACTGCAGGTATTTACATTTGTAGAAAATCAACTATCAGGTAATCTTCCATCAAGCTTCGGCAGGGGGATGCCAAATCTTCAAGAAATATATTTTGGGATCAATCATTTCAGCGGAACTCTTCCTAATTCTGTTTCGAATGCTTCAAAACTCACAATCCTAGACCTCTCGAACAATGCCTTCACAGGCCCGGTCCCTGATTCACTGGGTAACTTGGAATTCCTTGAACTTCTTAACTTGTCAGGAAACTTGTTCACAGGTACATCACCCTCTTCTGAACTCTCTATCCTGACTCTTTTGACTAAGTGTAAACGTCTAAGAGAACTAGATATTGGACTGAACCTGTTGGGTGGGAAACTTCCAGCTTCTATCGGGAACTTCAGCACCTCTCTTGAAATATTTTCCGCATATAGGTGTAGGATCCAAGGAAAAATTCCTGAAGAAATTGGTAACCTAAGTAGTCTTGCAATTATAAGACTCTTCGACAATGGATTGAGTGGTGTCATTCCAACCAGTGTTAAAGGTCTGCACAAACTCCAGCAATTTTATCTTACCAATAACAAGATAGTAGGATATATTCCAGAGGAAATCTGCAGTTTGCAGAACCTTGGAGCCTTAGATTTGAGCCAAAACCAAATCTCTGGTACGTTGCCATCATGTCTTGGAGAGATTACTTCTCTAAGAGTTCTTTCTGTGGCTTACAACAGATTAAGTTCGACTATACCCAGCAGTCTGTGGAGTCTTAATGATCTACTGAACTTTAATGCATCATCAAACAAGTTAACGGGCCAGTTGCCTACAGATATGGGTGGTTTAAAGGCTGTGACTCTCTTAGACCTGTCGATGAATAACTTATCAGGCAGTATCCCCAACACTATTGGAGGCCTACAGAAGTTGATTGATCTTTCTTTGGTGAAAAATAGATTCAGCGGGCCTATTCCAGAATCACTGGGGAAAGTTCTGAGCCTGGAGAACTTGGATCTTTCTTATAACAATTTAAGTGGTGCAGTTCCAAAGTCACTGGAGGCTCTTTTATATCTAAGGTACTTGAATGTCTCTTTTAATGAACTAAGTGGTGAAATACCAAATGGTGGCCCTTTTGCGAACTTCACAAGCCATTCTTTCATGTCAAATGGAGCACTTTGTGGTGCTCCTCGGTTTCAAGTGCCACAATGTCGACTCACTTCATCTGATAGATCAAGAAGAAAAGGACTCCCACGAGTAGCACTGTATGCCATTTTAGGAATTTCGTTGCCAACACTTGTGTTAGTTGGATTGTTTGTTGTTCTATTAAGATGTCGAGATAGAAAGAGGGCTGAAAATCAGACGAGCGCTTTACCTGACATTACACATGCAAGAATCTCGTATGATGAACTTCAAGAAGCTACTAATGGGTTCAGTGAAAGCAATTTTCTTGGCTCTGGGAGTTTCAGCACAGTTTATAAAGGGATACTCAAAGATGGGACTCCTTTAGCAGTAAAAGTGTTCAATTTGCAATTAGAGGGTGCATTTAGGAGTTTTGACACAGAATGTGAGATACTACGCAGTCTTCGCCATAGAAACCTCACGAAAATCATCAGCACTTGCACCAATCTCGACCTCAGGGCCATCTTAATGGAATACATGCCTAATGGGAGTCTTGAAAGATGGCTGTATTCTCATAACTATTTCTTGGACATGTTACAGAGGCTAAACATAATGATAGACGTCGCTTGTGCACTGGATTACCTGCACAATAATTACTCGACCCCGGTAGTGCACTGTGACCTGAAACCGAGCAATGTTCTGCTAGACCAGGATATGGTTGGACATGTAAGTGACTTCGGCATCTCAAAGTTGTTAGGCATAGGAGGGACTACTGGACGAACCAAGACTCTCGGAACAATAGGATACATTGCCCCAGGTAAAAGAAACTTGAAATTTCACCTCTGTTTCATCTTTCTCTACTTTCCTTAATCCTTACTAGTCTGTCTGTCATTAATTTTCTTTTTTTTTCCCTTCCTTTTAATGTAGAATATGGGCTAGAAGGTATAGTGTCAACAAAGGGGGATGTTTACAGCTATGGGATACTGCTGATGGAAACATTTACAAGGATGAAGCCGACAGATGAAATGTTCAATGGAGATCTCAATCTGAGGCTTTGGGTACAAACTTCCTCGCCTAACGCAATCACACAGATTGCTGATCCAAATTTGCTAAGCGGGGACGAAAAAGAGTTGGATGCAAAGGTGAATAGCTTAGGATCAATCATAGAATTGGCATTAAACTGCACTCAAGAATCCCATGAATCAAGAACCTCTATGAAAGATGTGGCTACAGTGTTGAATAAGATAAAAATTCAGTACCTTAGTAGCTGTGAGAGGAGACGATGAAATCAGAAGATTCAATTCTGCTGCACATAGGCATGCATTTGCCCCTCCTGAATCTGAATGCGGAAATGGCTGTTTGAATGTTACGGAGTATAATATGAACTTTGATAGCTAAAGTATATCAGAATAATAAAAAATATTACTGTTTTCCTCATAAGATGCAAACCACACAGATTATTTGCTGTTGGGAATTGGGATATTTGGGCACTTATTGACACATTACATTTTCAGTACGTAGCTCTTCATGTATTAACCGCATTTTATCACACATTCACACATCAAACAAGACCTCCTCAAGATTTGGGCTGCACACTTTTATACTCGAGAGTTTTAGCCCTGATCTCTTATTAATTATTATATGCCTGTTCAGATTATCTTGTCAATTACATATGTAGTAAGAGATCGACAACTCATATGTTAATTGTCTAATGAACCTACATATAGATTGTCTAATAATCTTTTACCATAAGTGCAAATATCTAGATAATCATACTAAACATATAACGAGATATCATTTTTACTCGAGACTTTTGCAAATTTCCAGCAGAAAAATTTGCAATTTTAAATAACATGTTTTGTGGGTCCAGACACCCCATATCAGTAAAGTTGTCTACATAAAATTCTTAGGTTAATTAATTGGGCTTTTTTGGGTTTTAGGCCAATACGTTAATTCCCTCATCAAACAACGTTTGAGTACAAGCAAATCGGGCACGACTCATCATCAAAACCCTAACCGCCTTCTTCCTCTAGTCCCCTTCTTTTTTCAGTTCTCCATATTCGCAGGCATAAAGGTATGCATTTTTCTGTTCACTTTCCCTTTGTAGCTTAAAGAGTTAAAAATTTACCTTTTTTTTTTTTCCTTACAGTTTTCTAATATCGTTCTCAAATTAACAATTTTACAGAAAACAGAGCTCTCTGATTTTAATTACAGAGAAGATATAGCAGTAAAGGAAAGAAAATGCATGAACGTGAATTTAACTCGAACCCTACTCACAGCAAGACTAGTGGCCTACCGCGAAAACGCTTCTATCGAGCTCGTGCACACAGCAATCCACTGAGCGATTCCCATTTTCCGGTTCCGATCTCCCCCGCTCAAGTTGACCTTACTCAACATTACTCTCAGATTGAGAATTCTAAAAGGATAGAGTTTGCCGACATTGGTTGTGGATTTGGTGGCCTTCTAATTAGTCTTTCCACACTTTTTCCTGAAACTCTTATGATTGGTATGGAATTGAGGGACAAGGTGACAGAGTATGTTAAGGAAAGGATTCTTGCATTAAGGGCTGCTAATGCTGGTCAATATGGGAATATATCTGTGGTTAGGACTAATTCTATGAAGTACATACCGAATTACTTCGAGAAGGGACAGCTGAGTAAGATGTTTTTCCTGTTCCCGGATCCTCATTTTAAAGAAAAGAATCATAGGCGCAGGGTGATTAGTCCGCACTTGCTGGATGAGTATGCTTACGTGCTTAGAGTTGGAGGAATTGTATACACAATCACGGATGTGGAGGAGCTTGGGGAGTGGATGAAGTCTTGCTTGGAAGGGCATCCTTTATTTGAGGCGCTTGCAGAGGAAGAACTTGTGGCTGATCCGGTCGTCCGATCTGCTTTTGGGTACTGCGACCGAGGAGGGACAGAAAGTTGCTCGGAATGGCGGACAGACGTTCCAAGCTGTTTTTAGACGTATTAAACCACATATTTCAGATTGAGTTGTGTTGTGCTGCTTCACTGTTGAGCTTGAAGGAACGATATAGAGCTAGGTACTTTGATGAACCTTGTTTGCTTATCTGTTTATTTTCTTCTCTCTCCTACATCGTTTACGGTTCCAACTAGGAATCGGAATTGTGATTTATATGCTAATTAAATTTGATAATGGAGTTTCGTGAGTATTGGTAACCTGGTTAATAAATAGGGCTTTGATTCAATGTTTATTTTCATAATGAAGTAAAGAACACGGGCAAGTAAAAAAGTTGGATGAAGAAAAGACAGTTCTTGTCTTGCACTGGAAAGTCGGAGAAGGAATTTCTTGAATTGACAGATTAGTAAGAAAACCATGTCTTCAGATCAGCATTTTGATGATGAAATAAATAGAGCAAAGTCCTTCCCATCAGTGGAGTGGAAGAAGGAGAGCTGGAAGAGTTCTTATTGCTTCCAATACATTCTAGACTTCTAGGCCTCTTAAATGCAATATTTTGCAAGTCGCGACACATATTAGAGGTTATGAGAAAAGTTAAAGGCTACAAACGAAGTAAAAAAGTTACTTATCTTGAAATACGAATGGTCTGTTTGATGCCAGCTACTGAAGCCTTTTGATTTATCTTGATAGTGGTATAACGGTTGAGGCTGAAGGGGTAAAAAGAGAGCATCTAAGCAATAAATGCAATTATGAAATTAGCATTGAGTGGGATTCATCGCTTTCACAGGCTAATTTGATTGATAAACACATGCATGGTAATAAACAAAAATAGCTACTAGCAGTTCTTTTGCTGCTGGCTATGTCTGATACTAAATTAGTAGAAAATACACATTTAACTTCCCTCATCCTCATTATTCCACAGATAAATCTGAATCTTTAATTTCTTCCTTTGAAGTCTCGACTCGAGAAAATCATGGACATTTCCGCAGAAGAGCTCCAGTTTTTGAGCATTTATGGCATCCTCAAGGAAGCAATTAGAATACCTGGAAAATCCCCAAAAACCTATTGTTTCATAACCTTAGTTCTTATTGTTCCGCTTTCTGTTGCTATGCTAGTCCAGTCTGGTTTGGTTTGCTTGCTCTATGATCTTATTGATCTGCCCACTGGGTCACTAGTCCAGTTGTCCAGGCTCCTTGTCTTAGAGTTCTTCCTCCTCACTTACCTCTTTCCCTTCTCTCTCCTGTCCACTCTGCTGTCACCTTCACGGTAGCCTCCTTCTATACCCTTAAGGCCGTGTCTGTCTCCTCCATCTTGGACATGATCCCAGTGTTTTCAGGCAACTCATGATCGTCTTCATATGGGTTTCTCTCTTCATGATCACTTATAGCATTGTTTCCCTGGGACTCATACTGCTTCTCGATATTGCAGTCAACGTTATCATGTCTGTTCTTGCAATCGTCTATATATTGTTGTTGCCAGTTGTGCATGCTTATATAAGTGTGTGGTGGCATTTGGCCAGTGTGGTGTCTGTTGAGTCTGTTTATGGGTTTTGTGCTATGAAGAAGAGCTGTGGGCTGTTCAAGGAAAGAATTACCATGGGCCTCCTCTTAGTTTCCATTTACTCTCGCTGTTGTTGGACTAGTCATTCTGAATCTGGCCGCTCTATTGGTTCAGTCTGTGTTTTATTATGTTTGCAAGAGCTGTCGTCATTAAGTGATTGATTAGAGCGCTCTGTACGATGATCTGGGTGGATATCTTGGGGAGTATGTTCATCTTGATAGGAGTTTTTCTAAGAAAACAGATCTGGTTCCAATTTTCGAACCAGATCTGCTGATGTGGCTGGAGAAGTGATCGGCGAGGCCCATTCAAAACCACCAAATCAACGTGTGTGGCTCTTCCATCTTTAATTCCTTCTTCATCTCTGCCAAGTCCGCCGGCCTTCTCATCTCTCCCACAGCCTTGACATCAACCATACCACCAGCATCATTGACATCGTCATATCAGGGGCACTCCACACGGATCACCCCAACGACGCTGCGAGCTTTCGTGCCTGAATGGTAGAAAAAACAGGGGTCCTGTTTTCGCATCGATTTCATATTCTTCTAGGCTTGCTTGTTCTTCACCCTCTCCCACTTTGATATGCCTTCACTGTTCTCTTGGTCCTCCCACGGCCACTCTCCGGGTTCTGTTTTTAGCGGCCAGTACTTTTTTTCTTTTCCCATCTCCCTTTTCTCGCACGACTTCTGGGTTTCTTTCGCGATTTCAAATTTGAAGTTTGATGAGATAGAAGTTTGATTTTTAGGAGCTGATTGGAGGGAATGTTTGAATTAGCAAATTGGCGTGCATATGTACGAACATGATTTTAAGTTTTCTATTATTTCTCCGGTTGCTGCTTCGACCGGCAGTTGCTGTTCCGACCGGCGGAATTTGGGCAAGGTGCAGATTTGGGAGACGGTTCGCGGGTGTGGGTGAGTAGAAGACGGGAGAGCAGACACGTTTGAAACACAAGGACTTGGGGGGTCTTGAAATTTGGAGCAGTGACCATCACTTCTCTATGTGGCGCTGACTATTACTATCTTGAAACCACATCAAGAGATAGGTTTTAAAATTGGAAGCAAATCTGTTTTCTTAGAAAAACTCGTCTTGATAGGGTACCGGTTAATTTTTGTGATATTTCGCGGTTTGTTTCATCGATGAGTATGTGTAAAAGAACATACTTGTAAATCTCTTTGTGATATTTCGCGGTATGTTTCATCGATGAGTATGTGTAAAAGAACATACTTGTAATTCAAGGAGAGATCTGTTCATAATTCCACCATTGAAGCGTTATGGGATCTTTGTTGTGCGATTACAGATGCAATTGTTTGATTTAGCGTAGGTTTGTCATTCAATTATAATTAGTGTCATAATGTTTGGCAACAATTTAAAATTTGCCTCGATTTGTCAACCAATTTAAAATTTTAACTTTTAGACGCATGGTAACACTATATTTAATCAAATATTTGATGTGATATGAACTTTTTCATCATTTTAATTGTTACTTTCACATAGTACAATTACATTTCGACAATTGTACAAAATTTAAGTTTTAAATCCATTTAAAAACACATCTAAATTTAAATGATTACTCTCGTCTAATGCAATTGTTCGATTTAGCGTATGTTTGTCATTCAATTATAATTAGTGATATATTTTACATTTATATCTTGTCAGAGCGTTAAAAAATCCACCCCTCAAGTTGATACGATATGCGAAGAAAATGACATTAAGTGACCAAGAAAAAGCGCTACAGCTAGGAACATTACTTGTATTTTTTTATTTTTATTTTTTCCCCTTTTTAATGCTTTTGATTGGTTGAAATTTGATATCAATTTGAAATATGTGGTTACAATTTCTAATATATTTATTTACAATTAATAATCACTTGTATAAATGATATTGTAACATTATTTTTTAGCAACATGGTTGTTATTTTGATGGTGATTGAATAATTACTCAAATTTACATTAATTATGTCATAAGATTAAAAGATTATTACTCAAATGATGTTTAAACTTATAATGTAGTTATTGACTAGTATGACTCAAAACATAACAACCTAAGTATAAAACCATATTAAGTAAGAGGGCTTTATGAGTAATAAATAAATAAATAATCTCTAAGAAGCCACTTGTTCATTGTAGGAAACAATCAGATGAAAAATTAACGGGACACTTGTCATAGTTCTTGTTGAAAGAACTCCTAAGAATACAATTGTGATTATTTCTAGCAACTACTTTTGAAAATTATCTAAAGACAATTGTCGTAATTCTTATAGGTGGATTTCAAGATTTTATCTGAAATCACTAAGAAAATTCGTCCATAAATAGGAAGGATGATAGAACACTAAATAAAACTCACCAAAACATCTATATTTCACTTGAAAAAGATTCTTTTCTATATATAGGAAAAATCCAATTTAAAACACAATTTTCATTGAAGAATATTAAGGTATTGGGACACTTTTCAACTTAGGGCAATTCAGGAACCTTTGGGAAATCAAGTTAAAGCAGTGAGTAACTAATATTTTGATTTCCCTTTAGCATTGATGAAGTTTTTATAAGATGAATATAAATTCTGATGCCTTGTTATTATGTAAAGAAAAATTAATTTATTGCATTTAAATCACTAATTGATGATCTAATCGTCTTGTCATTGCTTTCTTTGTTTTGTTCCATATTAAGAGCTATATAATGATACTGAGATAGGTGATGATTAATATAGTGTATTGCATTGTATTTGAATTACACTTTGCTTAAAATTCTAGTAGGTGTCAATCGAGATTTGGATGTGGATCCACTAGAATATACATGGCTATGATTGGATCAATATTGAATGACATGATTGATATGAAACTTATGCGCTACGGGTAGTAGTTTAACTAGTAATTGGGCCCTCTTGTGTAACTAAAAGTTTGTGCATTCCATATTTTCCTTGATGTGGTTAAAAAGGAATTTCTTATATAAAAAAGGTAAATCAATAGATTGTGTTGCTCGCCCTCTTGTGCAACTCAATCCTTTCAGGATCGTGCTAGAGCACTAATTTTCCTTCGCCATCACCTTTATGATGGACAAAAAAGTGAATATCTTACAGTAAAAGATCTCGAAGATCTTTGGTAAAAATTGATTGAAAGGTTTGATCATCAAACGACTATAGTCCTTCCTAAAGCCCGATATGAATAGATGCACCTTCGTTTACAAGATTTCAAAACGGTTAAAGAGTACAACAGAGAACTTTTCAGAATATGTTCAAAACTCAATCTGTGTAGGGAAAAAAATCACAGATGAGGACATGTTAGAGAAAACTTTCTCTACTTTTCATGCATCCAATGTCTTACTGCAGCAACAATACAGCGAATATGGTTTTAAGAAATATTCAGAACTTATTTCTTGCTTACTTGTTGCAGAACAGAACAATGAGCTACTGATAAAAAACCATGCATTGCGCTCAACGGGTTTTGTAGCACTGCCTGAAGCTAATGCTGTTGATTTGCCTGAAACAAAATGCAACAAATGATGAATGTGGAAACGGTCATAGACGTGGACATAGACGCGTACACGATCGTGGACGCGGGCGTAGATATGGATAGAATAATGGGCCAAATAATAAACAACACAGTGACAACTCCAAGAAGCATAAAACAAATGAAAACAATTCCTTCAAAAGGAATGAAGAGAGTTGCTATAGATGTGGAATGGAAGGACATTGGTCGCATACCTGCCGTACTGCTAAACACCTTATGATTCTCTACCAACAATCCATCGAGAGACAGGGAAGAGTCGAGACCAATTTTGTAAACGTTGATGATACAAATGATATGACTCATCTGGATGTCTCCAACTTTTTGATTGATGCAAGCGGTAATGTGGTTGATGGCAGTGTTATGAAAGATATTGACTAGTTTATTCTTGTCTTTATTTGGTTTTACATTGTTACATTATATATGAACTTATTCGCTTAATATTCAGTTATCATAAGATATTTCAGTTTCAAATAAAATATTTATTATTTGATTTTCATTGATGTTTAAATTTTTCTTGTTTAGATAAAAATAGAGTAAAGATAAATTGTCAAGATGTTTACTTGGCTGATAGTGCCACTTTCTATATAATTTTTCGAGACAAAAGATATTTCGTTGAATTAACATTAGCAACTAATAATGTTAATATAATTTTAGAGCATAAAATATCATTGAGGGCTCTAGAAGAGCTAATATAATCTTCCCCAATAATACATGATTATATATTAATGATGTACTTTATTCTAACAAATTCAGAAGAAATTTGCTTAGTTTTAAAGATATTCGCTGCAATGGATATCATATTAAAACAATGCAAGAAAATAATACTGAATATCTTTGTATAACTTCTTTTCTATCTGGCCAGAAGCAGATAAAAGAGAACCTACAAGCACTCTCATCTGAGATGTATTTTACAACTACAAAATCAGTTGAATCAAATAATACAGCGGACCAGAAGTTCGAAGACCTGAAATGTTTTATATTTTGGCATGATAGACTTAGACATCCAAGAGTAGTAATGATGCGACGTATCATTACTAGTACATATGGACATTTTTTAAAGAACCAGAAGATTATTTTATCTAATGATTATCCATGTAACGCTTGCTCACAAGGGAAATTAGTAGTCAAATATTCCTCCATAAAAGTTAATATTGAACTTCCAAAGTTTTTTGAAAGAATTCACAGGGATATATGTGGGTCTATACACCAACCATGTGGACTATTTAGATACTTTATGGTTTTAGTTGATGTTTCAACAAGACGGTCACATGTATGTCTATTTTTGACTGGAAATATGGCTTTTGCCAGATTACTCGCTCAAATAATAAAATTGTGAGCTCAATTTCTTAATTATTCTATCAAAATAATTCGTCTTGACAATGCCGTCGAATTTAGATCCCACACATTTGATGAATGGTGCACTTCTATTGGTATCATTGTAGAACACTCGGTTTCCCATGTGCATACTCAGAATAACCTTGCGGAGTCATTTAAAAAATGATTACAACTGATTGCTAAGCCATTACTTATGAAAATGAAATTATCAACTTCTGTTTGTGGTCATGCAGTATTACATGCTGCATCATTAATTCATTTAAAGCCAACTACTTATCACAAATACTCACATTTACAATTGGCATTTGGTCGAGAACCTGATGTTTCTTACCTAAGAATTTTCGACTGTGCTGGCCAAGTTACAATTCCACCCCCACAACACACTAAAATGGGTCCCCAATAAAGACTTGAAATTTATGTTGGTTTTGATTCACCAACAATTATTAGGTACTTTGAACCACTAAATGGTGACCTATCTATTGCATGTTTCGTAGACTGTCATTTTGATGAAATGACTTTTCTTACTCTAGGAGGGGCAAAATTACATCCTGAACAACAGAAAGAAATTTATTCGAATGAATCTACCTTATCTCACTTTGATTCCGGAAGCAATCAATGTGAAGCAATCAATGTGAGTATGAAGTTGAAAAAAATAATTCATTTGTAAAAGGTTGCAAATCAATTACTTGATGTGTTTGTAGATATAAAGAAAGAGACAAAATCACATGTATTGGTAAAAAATACTCTAGCAAAAAAATTGACGTTCCTTTAGAACAATATGCTATAGCAAGAGAATCAAGAGTATGTCAGAAGCTTGGTCGACCATTTGGAGCTAAAGATTTTGTACCTAGAAAAAGAAAAGTACAAGAGAACAATCAACCACAAACTTAAGAGGTGCATGAAATGATTGATTAATTAAATAAAGAAGATTTGATTCCTACGGAATCATAAAATGAAAGAAACAATATTGTGATAGAGAATGTTTTCGCCTATAATGTAGCTCTTGATATCATACATGAGAATGAGAATCTTGAATTACAGTCTGTCAAAGACTGTCAATAAAGAAACGATTGGCCAAAATTAAAAGAAGTCATGCAAGCGGAGTTGAATTCTTTAGAAAAATAAAAGTTTTTGGACCTGTAATTCAAACACCCAAAGGTGTAATTCCTGTTGGAAACAATTGGGTGTTTGTGAGAAAAAGAAATGAGAACAATAAAATTGCAAGATACAAGGCTCCGCTTATAGTACAAGGTTTTTTACAGAGACCTGGAATAGACTATGAGGAGACATATTCTCCTATAATAGATGTCATAACATTCATATATTTGATTAGTTTGACGGTCTCACAAAAGTTAGAAATGAGACTTATAGATGTAGTAATTGCTTATCTTTATGGCTTGCTTGATAGTGATATTTATATGAAAATCTCTGAAAGATTTGAGGTGCCAAAAGTAAGTAATTCATTCCCTAAAAATATGTTTTCAATTAAATTACAAAAATCACTCTATGGATTAAAACAATCTAGACATATACAGTATAATCATCTGAGTGAATATTTATCAAAAGAGAGAATGATGAAATTTGCCCATGTGTTTTTATAAAGAAAACTGATATTGAATTTTGCTTTAGTAGCAGTTTATGTAGATTATTTAAATTTTATAGGAACTCTTGAAGAGCTCCATAGAACTGCTGAATGCTTAAAAAATGAATTTGAAATGAAAGATTTAAGGAAAACTAAATTTTGTCTTGGTTTGCAGATTGAACATCTTTCAGAAAGATTATTTATTCATCAGTCTATATACATAGAAAAAGTTTTTAAAATGTTTTATATGGATAAAGCACATCTATTGATATCTCTAATAGTTGTCCGATCACTTGATGTAGACAAAGATTCTTTTCGTTCACTTGAAGATTGAGAAAAGATTTTTGGTCTTGAAGTATCATATTTTAGTACAATTGGAGTATTGACATATCTTGCAAATTATACTCGACCAGATATAGCTTTTGTTGTAAATTTTCTTGCTAGATATAGTTCTGCACTAACTCAAATACATTGAAATGATGTTAAATATATTCTTCGTTACTTTAAAGGCACCATAGACTTGGGATTATTTTATTCATAAAACACGAGTTCTTCTTTAGTTGGCTATGCAGATATAGGTTATTTCTCCAATCTACATAAAAGGAAGTCACAAACAGGATATGTCTTTACTCATAGAAGAACAACTATATTTAACAGATCTCTATACTTGTTTCATAGAGATCTGTGAAGCAAAACTTGACAGCAACATCTTCAAATTACTCAGAACTTATTACAATCTATGAAACAAGTCGTGAATGTGTATAGCTTAAAAATATGCCACACCATATTCAAACATCATGTGAAATAGTTTCAATAAAGGAGGATTCAACAATACTGTATGAAGATAATGCAACTTGTATTACACAACTTAAAAAAGCTTCATCAAAGGAGATAGGATGAAACACATATCTCAAAAGTTTTTCTACACACATGAACTTCAGAAAAGTGGGAATGTCAACATTCAACATATTCGCTCAAACGATAATGGAGCTGATTTATTCACAAAGTCGTTACCAACATCTACATTTAAGAAATTGCTCTATAAGATTGCAATGTATTGACTTAGAGATCTGACTAACATCAGGAGAAGTAGCTGTACTCTTTTTCCTTTCACTATTTTTTGTCCCACTGGGTTTTTCTGACAATGTTTTAATGAGACAACATTTTATTACTCCAAATATTCGTTATATACTGTACTCTTTTTTTCTTGAGTTTGTATTTTTTTCCTACTGAGTTTTTATTAAACTAAAGTTTTAACGAAGCTGTTAGATATATAGATAGTCATTCAAGGAGGCTTGACAGATATAGTTTATAATGTCAAGTTCTATGTAGTTCGATACAAATCTTCCTATTCTTTTACAACTGTGAAGTTAGATTGTAATGTTATGTGAGTATGACTGATTCAATATCGTTTATTTGTGTATATATATGTTTAAGTGCCCTGTGAATGAAAGATTGTCACTGACGGCTAGAAAATAGTCAAAGGAGTGGTTAAAACTTGACAATCATAATTGAAACATTAATTTTATTTTTCAAATGGTACAAGAAATGACTCGTTACCAAAACAAGGTAGTCGGGGATCGTGGTGGCTCCTAGTCGTTAGATTCCGTTCCACCGCATAAAGCATGCTGGTAAAAATAGGCTAAAATATTGAGTTACTTTCAATTCGAAAACATTTTTGGAGTAAAAATTTTGTAGCTATGTGATAAATAAATAACGTCCCTTGAATATATTGTTGAAAAACATTGGACAGAGAACGAAATTTCCCGTAGAAAATTGCAAAAGAGAGGAGTGAAAACGCGCTGTTCGGACTTCTCGAAGTGTGGTAGTGATCGCCTTCAACTCTCGATAATCCCTTCTTCCTAGGAGCTGAGCACAAATTCGGGAACAATTTAACAATTTAGGGTTTAGGGAGGAACGGGAGACAATCACTTCAAGGTACCAAATTTGATGCACTGATTTCTTCCCGGTAAATTGTTTTCTTTTTTCATTGCTAATCAAATTGTAGGTTGTTTATGTACTTGAAGACCCTAGGGAAGGAGCAAATCCACTATAAGATTCCGTTCATCTTCATCTTCATCTTCATCGCCATTGTCTTCTTCTAGCTCATAGGAATTTGATTTGGTGTCCTTTTTCCCCCCTTTGTGGCACACATGCACTGTGATTTCCTGTCAATAACCGTCTTGAGTCTTTGTCGTGGTTGTTTATGGCCTATCCTTGCCTTTAGAACCGGTCCTCAAGTGTGATCGGTAGAATAACCATGACAAAAGTCCAGTGTTGGGCTGTTGGCATCTGGGCAACTGCCCGGCTCCGCCCTGCATTCTGACATTTCCTTGCCATCAGACTGTGCTGGCATGTTTTTGAGACTGACTTATAAGCCTGTGATTGAGCTATAGTTTTTGAATGATAAGGGTCCTTCGTTTTATTGATAGGCATTGAGGACAGACATTTGGCTATCCTCGTGAATTACCGCATCATGGAAAACCTATGGTAAATTTTAATCTGCCTATACATCTCTGCTTGTTTGCAGTTCTTTACATTATTATGAGATAGTCGGAAATTTTAGGAAGCTTGAAATAGTTGTCGCGTTCAACTCTAGTTTGTACAAATCTTGAATTCTAGAATGATGAGTAGTGATGATTTCTTTAACTGGCAGAAAAGATAAGCACAGCGAACCAGATGTTTCCACATGTATAAAGAATGGACGAGTTGAAGGACAAAATGGAAATGGAGCGGTAGTTTCTTCTCCCAGTATTATTGCGCATGATAAACAGAAAGTAAGGCCAGGTGTGGTCTCGGGAGTATCAATTAGCAAACAAAAAGTGTCTACTAAAGATGGGGTGGCCATTGATTTTCATAAACATTTGGTACCACATGACAATATGGAATTTGAATCCAAGGAGGATGCATTTTTGTTTTATAAAAAATATGCAAAAGCGGTTGGATTTTCCACCATAATAAAGGCCAGTCGTCGATCTAGAATATCTGGAAAATTTATTGATGCAAAATTTGTGTGTACCAGATATGGAACCAAGGGAGGACCTAGTTCATCTAAAACTTCAGAACCTGTGTCAATTGCAGAGGTCAGAACAAGCATCCCTGTGAAGAAAAAGCGAGGTAGAATAAACAGATCCGGCTCTAAAACAGATTGCAAGGCTTGCATGCATGTGAAGAGAAGGCAGGATGGAAGATGGATTGTTCATAGTATTGTACGGGAGCACAACCATGATGTTTTACCTGACCAGGTCAATTACCTTGAGACTCAGAGAAATATGGACTTTCACAAGAGCAATGAGATTGCCATGCATGAGCCACATGAAGCAAAGACTTTACCGCCTATATCAATGTCTAGACAATCTGGTGGTATGAAGAAAACTGAGAATCAAAAATGCAGAAGGCAAAGTTCTTGCGGTTCACGTTTGAATTTTGTAGAGGAAGATGCACGAGTTATGCTTGAATTTTTTTTACGCAGTCAAGATAAGAATCCAAACTTCTTACTATGCTACAGATTTGAATCAGGACCAGCGTTTGAAAAATTTGTTCTGGGTTGATGCAAAAAGTAGATTTGACTATGCAAACTTTGGAGATGTTATGTTCTTTGACACTACATATAAAAACAATGACTTTAAGTTACCATTTGTTCCTTTTATTGGCATGAATCATCACTTTCAGTTCGTTTTGCTTGGATGTGGATTAGTTGGTGACCAAAGTAAGTCTACTTATACTTGGTTGATGCAAGCTTGGCTAAGAGCAATGCATAGTCAAGCTCCAAAAGTGATACTTACTGATCAAGACGAAACATTAAAGGAGGCGATAGCTGAAGTTCTTCCACGTTCTCGCCATTGTTTTTGTTTGTGGCACATATTGAGCAAGATCCTAGAAAAGCTTGGGAGTGTAACAAAGCAGCATGAAAATTTTATGGCTAAATTTTGTAAATGCATTTTCAAGTCACAAACAGAAGAACATTTTGAATATAGTTGGTGGAAAGTGGTGGATAGATTTGATTTAAGAAAGGACAGGTGGCTTCAGTCATTGTATGATGACCGCTGTAGATGGGTTCCGACATTTATGAAAAATATATTTTTGGCAGGATTGTCTAGAAAGCAACGTTTGGAAAGTATAAGCTCTTCTTTTGATAAATGCCTGTTGCGTAAAATTACCTTGAAAGCATTTTTACATCAGTACAATACAATGCTACTGGAGAAATACGAAGATGAAGCAAAAGCTGATCTTGAGACATGGCGTAAACCACCTGGATTGATTTCACCGTCACCTTATGGAAAACAAATGGCAACAAGGTACACTCACACTGTATTCCAGAAATTCCAAGTTGAGGTTTTGGGAGTGGTTGCTTGTCACCCAAAAATATTGAGTGAAGATAGTACAACCACAATATTCAAGGTCCAAAACTATGAAGAAAATCAGGACCATAGTGTGACATGGAATGAAAAGAAATCTGATATCTCCTGCACTTGCCGCTTGTTTGAATACAATGGCTTCCTATGTAGACACATGATAGTTCTTCAAATTTCTGGTGTGCATAGCATCCCGGACAAGTATATTTTAAAACGCTGGACAAAGGATGCAAAGAATAGGGTACCGATGAGAAAAGTAGATTCAGTCGAGTCTAGGGTTCAACTCTATAGTGACATATGCCAGCAAGTCTTTAGACTGGGTGATGAAGCATCAATATCTCAAGAGAGCTACAATATTGCACTTGATGTGGTGGAGAAGGCTCTTCAAAAGTGCAAGAGCATAAATAATTCAGTTCAAGGGCCCAGTTCTCATGCAAGTGACCTTCAAAGCCTTCAAGAAATGACCAATAATAACTGTACAGGCAAGACAAGAACACTGATCAATGTCTTAGGAAAAGAAAAGGTGAAAGTGAAAGTTCTTTTGTTTCCTTTCATTCCTGTGTTACCTGTTATTCACTGATTCTACAATTGGGCATGTATGGTGCGTTCTCTTTTGTTTATTCTAGGTGCAACTTGAGCAAGTGGAAATGACCGAAGGCATAAATAATAGCAGGGATAAAAGGGTTTGTTTATGATGCTTTTTAGGCGCACATTAGGTTTCTTTCCTACTTCGAAATAGAAATATAATGAATTGAAACGAGTGGGGTCTAGATCTGATTGGTTTGACCTACTTCTATTTTGAGATAGAATAGATTGTTAACCAGAGCTATATTGACTTGTGAGCTTGAAATAAAATTTGCTGTGAACTTTAATACAGGGATCATTGATGTGGTTTATTATGTGTTGTAGGCTAACCTAAACTTTGGAGCACCAGTCCTTGATTCTTCTTATGAATGGCGAGAAAGCATACCGGAGACGGTATGGTATCTTTACTTATAATTTCACATTTTAGCTGTTTAAAATTTTTTGCTCGCTCACTCCATGGGTAAGCTGAATAATAAAAATTATCTTACAGATCCAAATTTTTGTGATGCTTGTAGGGACAACTAAACTCAAGATTTCCTACAGTTGGAGGCTTTATTTTTACCCCTGAAATTAGTCATGGAGTGGTATGCAAATTCCATTTCTAATCTTCATTTTGATCGGATGGGTATTGGGAGTTCAATATGAATCTCGTTATTGTCACAGGAGCAGCTGAATGCAGTTGCTTCAAGCAGCAGCAATTATTATATGAAACGACCAAGCATTCATGCGCTGGTGACTCAACTTCACGTTATATCTTTTGGCTAAACTTGTATGGATGCTCAAAAGTATCTTCTTTTGACAACATGTGATGCCATGCTGTCGAAAAATGGTGCTTTTGTGCCCAACCAAGCATGCTTTGTGTAAACTATAAATGTTGTCCAAGCTTTAACATTTGAGTTGAATCTTATTTTTTTTGTAGAGACAATCACACTCCACAACACCAACGCAAGGTGCTCCTTGTCTTCCTCAACAAAGATTGCATGGGCTGGTAAAGTATTACGTTATGCATTTCGAAAAGATTTTTTTTTTTTTTTTTTTTTGTAGAATATGAACCCTTAAGGTAGCACTGATGTATGCCCAAAAAATTGGAAACGGTAAAAAGAGAATCAAGAGATTCCACTATTTCAAGATTCTTGGCCATTTTTACTTTTAAGAGTCAATATGATGTCAAATATCCTTTCATCTGCATGCTTACAGGAGCAATTGCGTTTCAGACCCCTCCATGTTCAGAATTGTTTTCTTATCCAGGACAACTTGCAGGTTTTGATAATTGCAGAAAACTTATCTTAGTTGTTCAAGTCTTTTAGGATGCATCCTGTTAAAATTTCAATTGTGGACGCATAAATTTTTCATTGTAACTTGTTTTTGTCTGTCTGTGTTTCAGAAGCAGCACTTCAGAATCATGGAAAAGTAGCAATGGGAATTATTTCTTCTACTCCTTGTCTGATTTAGCATATATGATGATAAAGTCTTCAGGAGGACATGAATAAGCCTGCTTCTGGAATGCATTAGACGTTTTTTGTTTTACAAACTTGCTTTTCTGAAGTGGAGAATTCTGGGTAAGTCATACCTTATTTTATTGGAAACTTGTGTCTTTTGAATTTTGGAAATCACAACTGATAAGCATCCGTTTTGGGGTAGAAATAGCACTTCAACTCATGGGGACAAATGAACATAAGAAATTGACTTGGTAAAAAAGCTGATACAGTCTTGGGGCTCTGAGGTTGGAAATTCATGCATACATTGATATTCTGTGTCGTAGTCATTGGGGGGCTGAGAGGGGATCGGCCTCTCTGACCCAAAATCTTGTTAGTAAAGGCAACAGTATTTTGTAAATGTAGTTTCTGGCTTTCTGCTGTGTAGGTGCCAAAGAGAATGGGTGCCCGAGATAACCTATCATATTGAAAAACATTGAACATTTTGCATTAAAACATAAATCCTTGTCATTTCTTTCAACACTCAACATTCAGGAAATGTCAAAGTTGTTATGACCCTCGAGTTTGCATATGATAAAAAGGAATTAGGTAGCTGGTCGAAAATCGGGTTGGTGATAATCATGTAATGATATGTAAGAACAAGGGTTTTCACACTTGTTCCCATGTTACACGCACACAACACACTCATTATGCAAGAGTTGAGAGCAACCTTAAACATATTCTTTTCCTTTAGAAAATATTGTAATCAATTATCTAGCCCAGTCAAAGGATTGTCAGCTGCTGCCAAGTCTATTCCAATCAATACCATTAATAAAATAGCCTCCTTACGTGGTCAACAATAAAGAAAAATATTAGCAATAGACTAGGACGTTTAGCTATTTTTCTTAGAGGTTATTTCTCGGGTCCCATAAAGACATTTCATTTTTCCCTCTTGAGTTCAATCATAGGCATTAATTAGATTCATTCTTATGAAAATGCAAATGCTGAAATTTTCTAGGATTTTTGAGAGGTGCCGTATCCGATGTGGAAATGGGGTAATTGGCTCAAAAGGCCCCTATCTTTAGACATTATTGTGAAAATCGTGCCTACCTTGATTTTTTTTTCTTAAACAATTTTGTCCTCACTTTCATATTTCTTTTGCATAATTCATCCTTATATCAATTTGTTTTTAATTTTCTCCATCTCAAAAGGGTGTTTTTGTCACAGTTCAAAAATTTTTTTTAAAAAAATTACAAATGAAATCCCAAAATAGTTAAATAATTTGCATTATTGGAAATATTAAAAATAACTATTTTTCCAATAATGCTACTTGTTTTTAATTAAATTTAAATTTATTCCATGAGAGCAGTACAGGAAAGGTAGGGAAGTATTCATGTACCTAGCTAAACCAAAAACAAGCGGACAAACTACGAAGTAGAATAAAACAAAACATTGCAGAGAATCAAGTCTTCACCAAAGCACAGCAACTAATCCTTTGTAGCCCTGCAAAGAAATGACACTTGGCCACGTCTGCAAACAACACAACATACTTTTAAATAAAAATTGATCAAACTAATTACATTTATATATTTCATGGAATTCGCATGTTGTTTACAAATCTTCATTATTTAACTTTATTCATTCTCTTTTATTTCTCATTAAAATTGTAAATAGAAAGAAGCCTTCAACAAAACCTTATTTTTTTTTTACGAAAATAAAATCTTTAACTTGGACTGACAAAATGCAGAGAAAATTAGAGACACAGAAATATAAGAGCAGTCCAGTATCGGGGGCCCTCGATGGGAATTCGACCCCTACTTTACCCATTTCCCCCTCCCTTCTTTATCTGCAAAAATTCTAACAATTAATTATTTCTCGCCAAGTGTATTCTTCTATTGTCAATGTTAAACGTATTGTTAAATATATGAAATGGAAAATCTGAAAATTATTAAAAATGAAAGGGGAAAAGCACATAATAGAAAAATGAAATATATGCAATTTGGAAAAATAAGAAAATCACATCAAATGCAGTAGTTTAAAACAATATGTTAATTTCAAAATTGGTATGTGTGTGTGTGTGTATTAGTTTAAAGAAAATAATGGAACATATGCATGAAATGGATATATATTAGTCTAAATGAACAACGGAATATTAACATGAAATGATAGAAAAAACCTAAAAACTTATACCCATTTCACCAAGTTTTCCTCTTGCCTATTAATTGGAAATGGGTTTTTTATCCTTTGCCCTTTTTCCCTAGGCGTTTTCCCCCTATACTAGAAGTGTTTAAAGATGGATTGTATAAAAGAAATATGAAGGTGGGGTGAAGTTGTCAAAATATCAAAGGTAGAGGCCATTTGCATAATAATATCCAAGCGTGTGGATCTTTTGCTCTAATTACTTGAAATTCGCATGGTATGCATCTCTACACCCACATGGAACAGATCGGAAGAGCGTCGTGTAGAACTACTAATAAAAGTACAATCAAATCTGATGGTACACCATACACAAATTTTGTTGTGAATTGTCCAATAATTTTTGACCTCGTGTGTATATAGCGAAATAATCCTGTTAAATATATGACACGAGATCGAGACCATGAAAAGATAAGTGGAACAAGTCTTTGTTTCAACGTTCAAACTTCAAATACATTAATAATTTATGTTCACATCATTAATCCAACGGGGACCCGATATTGGCTCACCGTCGCCTAACGGCTACGGGCTACCTACTCATGACATCAATCAATATATAGAAAGACACGAAGAAAAGCTACTTATAATCTAAAATTTGATTATCATTAACTCATGGATTTTTCTAAAGTATTAATTAATGGTCGTTGTTCGTATGTAATTACACTTAAATATAGTTTTATATACGTTGAATGAAATGTCAGTATGATGATTTCTTTTTTTTTCGGATTCACGCATTTCATAAGGTGGACGAATATTATTTAATTCATACGTTCTATATTCACAATTATTAATGACTTAAAATGTAAATCATTATTAATGTATGTTACGTATCAGAGAACTGCCTAAAAAAAAAAATAAATGGCGTAGAATTAATCATTCATCATGCAAAGATCATGGTTGAAATGGTAATCATAGAGTTTGTAACATCATTTTCTTTACATTAATTTGTAGATAATAATTATACTCCAAGCGTCCTAATTATATAACCTTTTTTTTCATAGATCGGTTTCTTTTTGCTTTTTTACATAGATTAATAATATTATAGGGAAACTTTTGTAAATCGAGTTTCTGAGTAGCCCTTGTTTAATGACTGATATATTCAAATTTATGTAATTACCACTCAGAATTAAATTAAACAAGGGTATATTAGAAAAAATGACAAAATAAAATTTTTAATATATAAACAAGACTTATATATAAAATTGTGATGTGCAAAAAGGAGAATGG
>CAVNYN010202961.1:0-67032 GCA_963692815.1 Nyctanthes arbor-tristis | reverse complement strand
GTTGAAGTTTTCAACGATGACTCATGAGGGCATGTGTGGTGGAGTTTGGCTGCGTAGCTGGTGTCTTTCTACTTAGAATTCAATGGGTTACGTTTTGGTAATGGTTACAAAAATTTTGGACACCCTGGCAAAATTCTAGCATTGGAGCAGATTGCTTTCCAGTGAATTTCTTTGGAGTGCATTATTAGGAATTAATAGTATTTACTTTGTGTTATATGCTATTATTTGAGATGCTTTGGAAATCTATATATAAACTATTAAAGCTATTGAGACTTGTAGTGAAAGCTTTGCATTTTCCCACCCAAAGCAATGCCCTCTTTGGCTCTCTCTCGCTCTCTCTCTCTCTCCCCCCTCCCCCTTTCCCACTTCCACTACATTTCAGCTTTCTTCCACTTTGCGTATTGCGTTTTAGGTTGCCTCTCTCTCACCTCTCACGCTTAATTCTCTCTTTTTCTCTCAGTCCACTTTATCTTCTCAAACCTAGATTTATCTCCCAGTCTCTATCTATATATGCACGGTATACATATACGATTGGATTCGCAGGGGGAGATGAAGGGGTGAACAAATTGGCTCGGCTAATTTTGAACCGGACGGATTGGATATGGTGGACAGAACAATGGCCCGTCGGGGAAGTAGAATTTAAACCAATTTGAAATTTTTCCCTCATTTTCTTTACAGATGCATTTGCATTTCTTTATTATGACTTTCATTTTTGGCATAGAGTTGAGAGTGGTGAATTCGAATAAGCCTACGATGTAAGTAGTGGGATTTTAGGTTGAGAAGCTATGTTTGTCGACAGTTTGTAGCTCTAGAGATCTGGGAGAGAATAGATGCAGAGATATTTTTCAATACAAGTAAAATTCAATTTTTCTACATTCCAACTTTTCTATAAATGAATATTAAATATTTTATTTCTATTGCAATCCTAAATTCTTTTTTCCTTGTGGGGTTTGCACACTAACAGTTGCTAGTTATAAAGGGTAAATTTTCAGACATTTGAATTCGAATTAGTTGTACCTTTTCTAAGCATTAACTGTTCTGGACTTTTGCGGATGCTGTTGCTGTGTTTTTCCTGGGCTTTACTAAGGTGCTTGATTATTTTTCCTCTGGCTGCATATGTTCTGCCTCTCCTACTAATTCTATATTGCTTGCCTTTGATTTTATTTTCATGTTGCTGGTACTTTTGTTCTGTTTCTTTTTGTTGGGGTCGTCGGTGTACCTCCCCTAGTGCTTTTTGCAATGACCTTTTATAGAAACCAAAAGCACTCACCCAATTTCTAACTTACCATTTAACTCCATGTGAGTCTATTAATTAATCCAGAACATATGTCATTAGCTGTCAACAAGATCGGAAGCTATTGACTTAAAAATTATTTGTGTGTGGAGAAAATGAAAAAAGAAGTTTAAATAAAGAAGATGCTTGGTTTCCTCTGGGAAGTAATTTTTTGAGCTATTATATGCATGATTGGTCGCTTGTCGAGTGCGCCAAAAAAAATCAATTTCTTACTCAAGATTAAACAAAATTGTAGAAGCGGAGTAAGGGTCGAACCCACAGGGAACAGTGAATAAGTCAAGCAATTAAATGTTAACTAGATATTAGGGGATTTGAGTTGAATTATTAATAAACTAATTTGAAAGCTAGTAAAGAATGCAACTAATAAACTGAGTAGAAAAGATTAATAAGAGAAACACCTAATTCTTGGTTCAATTGAGTGCAAACTAATAATTCTCAAGCTCTTGAAACGTACTTCTATCATGGAATTGGAAATTCCAACCCTAGGTATTGATAGGCTCCAATTATCCGAATTTTTCATTAAGTGTAACTAATTCAAACAAGTTCTTGAATTAGGTTAGTGGCCTTGGACAATCTAGAATGAGCTCTCTAAATTTAATGGAAAGCCAATGCATAGAACAACAAAAATAGGTTGGACTAACACATAAAATTGCAAGCTCGTTTTGTAATCTTAGGTTGTGATTTCCCTAGCAATTAAAATTACTAGTTGCTACAAATGAATCAGGGAAAACAATATTTACGTATTGAATACCTAATTCTAGCAATAGATAAATAGATGCATCAATAAAAAGGCCCTTTTGAAAAGAAAACACCAATTATCATATACTTGAACAGTAGAATATCACAACAATCCCAATTAACAATACTAGAAATAAAGTCAAGTGAAGAGCTAAAAGAAAGACAAATATTTAGACATCAGCGTCCCCTCAAACTAGGTGGAAAAGGCCTTAGCCTTACATGCTCACGTCAATCTCAAACTTTGAATCTTTGATCCTCAATCTTCTTGTGTCTCTCCAAATTTCTTCTCTAGGTTCTCTCTCGTTTTCCACCATCTATTCCTCTTTTATAGTCCGTGAGAAACCCCAAAAACTCCTCCAAAAATCGTGCCTAAAGCTGGGCCAAAAAGAGTCCAAACTGGGAAGGATTTCAGCGCATAGGAGAGGGCAGCCACCCTCAGCATCAGGACGCCTACCTTCCTGCTTCTGTCAAAATTTTGCATATACAGGGTGGAGGCACTGTCAAGCAGGGTGCCCGCCCTGCCTTCCATGCTACTGAGAAGTGTTTTTGAGAAAATGCATCTTTTATTCTCTTTTGGTCCAGTCCTCCTAGTTCCCTGGTCCCCCCCCTCCCCCCCCCCCGAGTTCCAAAATTTCTATCCAAACTCCATTTTTCCTACTTTATACTTGGTCCTATTCCACATGAACAAACTAACCACAAACAACTATCTTAAGTAATAAAACACACTATAAAACATCAATGTGGAGAAATTAAACATGCTAATCAAACACCTATCTAATTCCCCCATACTTAAACTATTGTTCGTCCTAGAACAATCCAAAAACAAAACACAAAACACGAATATAGACATTAAATCCCCTTGACCACACACAAGGCAACCAACTTATCATTTAGTTTATGGAAAACCACGGTAGCCTGCTTAATAAAAAGTCTCCTAAACAATGCAAGAGCTTAAGAATTTTTCTTTCGACAAGTAAGCATCAACCCTTCAAAACTCATAAAATGTCGTGAATAAGGGTACTCAAGCAACCTTTAGGAATACGAAACACTACTTTTACCTAGAATAGTATAGACTGAATAGGCCGCCCCTCACGGATAAACTCACTCTTCGCTCAAGTGTTTAAAGGTTACATGTTTACACTCTAGATTTTATCCAATAGGAGATTCCTACCATAGGCTTGCAAGAGTTCTCACTCTCCACCACTTAAGTGTACATACACAACACATATCAAATGGTCTTTTAAGGGTTGTAACGGGGCTTAAAGGTTGAGGTGGGAAAATTTTGAGAAATGAGGCTAATGAACCATTGGAATTAGTGGAACACCAAATTTATAATATTGAAGCACATGTCTCTAATGAAACCACTATCCCTTCATTCTTTCAAAGCATTCAGCTTCACCCATTCAATCACATCATATCCCAACCTTAAAAAAAATACTCCAATCTCAATTTAAATAAGGATAACCCTATAATTCACTTCCAACTCCTCTTTCTTTTTTTTTTTCCTCCAAATAAAACTTTCTAGTCGTACTTCTCTTTTTTCCTTCTCATTCAAAAACTTTCATCTGTTTTCCTTTTTTCTATTTTCCCTTGATGTTTTTTTCTCCATCAACATTTTCATCTTGCCACATAATCAACCACATTGGCCTATTCATCATCACATTAACAGCTCATATCATCACAACCTCATCAATACTCACAACTCCCGCACACTTACTTCTCATCAACCTCAAGTAACAAAGACACTCACGCCTCCACTAGTCCATTGGCAAGGTAAGGATATAGATTTTTTTGGGCTCAAGGCTAGTATTAAGGGGTTCAAAGAAATAAAAATAGGCAATAAGGCTCAAAGGAGTTATGCAAAAGGAATTTCAATGATAAGGTAGGTTTTTTGGCTAAAGTGGGTTAATCAAGAATGAGTGCCTTTATCATATTCATGTAATGCATGTGCAGTGTAGCCTTAAAGAGAAATAAAGCAAGTTCTAGAGAAAATTAGCCCATGGAAGAATATCACACAAGAACAAAGATAATAAGACTGATAAAGATGTGTCAGTTGGAGGCTCAAGAATCTCACTGCGTTAAATTTGTCAACCTAATCTAGTCATAACCAATTCCAGGCAAAGCAAATAAAGATCTGTGTGAGATCACTTATTCAATCATGTTATGAATTTCTTTTGGCTAAAAGCAAACTGTTTTATCTATTTTTCTTTTTTCTTTTTTTTTCCATTCACATTGCGTAAGATCCTAATTCCGACTAAGCTACCATGCTTTTATATTCAAAAATTGACAAGTCACTACCTCATGTCTAACCAAAATTCACAAAACATCCAACAATAGCTAAACTCACAAGGAAAAAACTTACTACACAACTTAAAAATATAAAACTAACACAATCGCTTTAACTAGAACAATTCTTAAGATAAAACATAAAACCATAAAATCATTGATACGAAAACACAGAACTGAACCAAGAAACACATAAAACACATAAACCTCCTTCACCCACACTTAAATTCTGCATTGTCCTCAATGTAGAATCAAACAAAATAAACTCACAGGAAAGGACTCAGTAACTCCCTGGTGGTGTATTGGCTGGTAAGTCAGTGTCATCCTCCTGCTGGCCAGACGGAGTTGAGGCAGAGCCATTGCGCTCTACCTGAAGCTAATAAATAGTAGCCCATAGATTGCGATTGTCATCCCATAGCCTCTGATTATCTTCATGAATGGCAGAAATCTGAGTAGTTATATTTTGCAAGAGGCTCAACACTTGCTGCTGAAATGGGGCGTCTCCACTAGACTCACCCAGTCCTGATGGTGCTGCTGGGGCTGTTTGATCAATATGACCAGTTCTGCATTTCTTGTATGAGATGTGCACAGTGCATTCTCTTGGAAGCCTTACAAATCGGGTCATCATGTTTAAGATTTTCCTCATGTACCCGACACACCCCGGCTTGTGCACATATACTTGTGATCAGACACAGGAAAAGAAGCCTTTTGCTTGGATGCTTTTGTATTCTACACTCCTTTATTTGTTTATAAATATGGCATCCCAAAATGATCTTCAACCCGAGCCATAAATGATAGAGTAGACGAGCTCGGCTGGGGTAGATTTTGGTATGGTTAGAGGTAGGTTCAACATTAGCTGCCACCAAATGATATAGGTACGAAGCCGCATCACGTAAGTCCCCGTTGCTATAATAATTCTTTTTCACCACCGGTGCTTGGTTACCCAAACCGAGAATGAACCAAATTGTATTGTCCTCCGCACCCTCTTTTAGTTCATACTCTTTGTAGTAGATTGTATCGGTGGGGTCCAAGCCAAGATATGTATCGATGATTTCTTTGCTGAATGGGACCCATAGATTATAAACTTTGGTTTGATGGGCATTTCTAGAGTTTCCATTGTCAATGTCAGTGTTGAAATTCTTCCAAAATTCTTGAACTAATCTTGTATTGCCCCTTGGAAGTTCGGTGACATATCTAGTCCATCCATTTTCCTCAATCACTTCATGAAGGACGTGATCCTGGAATTGTGCTAGTAGTTCGTCGCTCCTTAATTACTTGCATGGATGACCATTAATTGCCTTGAATGACTTTCTTGCCTTTGCTTGATGAAGAAGAGGAAGACACTTAAATCTTCAAATCAATGCAAAAGACCTTGATATGAGACTGAAATAAGCCACAAAAATTGCCCCCACACCAATGTATAACCACCTAGAGTAGAAGATTAGAAGTGTTCTCTTTGTTGTATAAGGAAATTAATTGTAATGGGATGGGGGTTAGGGTTCTTAGAGGGAAGAAAGAGTGTTTGAATGGAGAGGTGGTGTTTCGTTGTTTTGAAGAGAAAAAAACGTAGAAATTTTCTTTTTTTTCTTTACGCGCCTTGTGCGGGCGCATTAGACCAACAGGGCGCCCACACTTGGCGTTCTACTGGTGGTGTTATGGAACTAAACAGGGCACCCGCCTTGGCTTTTCTATTTTTTCTGGGGTGTAACTGGAGTGCAGGTGCCTACTTAGAAAGAGCGGGTGCCCTAAATGTTTTGCCCCATGAAATCCCGTCCCGTCACTCGAGAACCCTAATACTTGAACATGCAAGGTTAAAATTAAAAAAGATAAAAATGATAAACAAATATGAAAAAAATACAAAAAGAGGAAAAGAATTCCCTCTTGGGTTGCCTCTCAAGTATAGCCTTTATTTAATACCGTTGGCTTGACGATGCCCCCATGATGGTTAAGTTATGGGCTTTTGACCTTACAAAATGATTTCCTCAATATTGTAGTCCGATCTCCTTCATAATATGGCTTGAGTCGATGACCATTAACTTTGAATATTTTATCCGCCCTTAAGCTCTTAATTTCTACTGCAACATGACGGAAAACTTTAATGACAACAAGAGGTCCAACCCAACGAGAACGCAACTTACTGGGGAATAGCTTGAGCCGAGATTGATAAAGCATGACTTTTTGTCCTTCTTCAAAGCTTTTTCTCCAGATCATTCAGTTATGGAACGTTTTTGTTCCTTCTTTGTAGATCATAGCATTCACATATGCCTCGTTCCTCAATTCCTCAAGCACTTACAATTGCAGCTTCCTATGAGTTCCCGCTTCTTTGAAATCTACATTGTATTGTTTGATTGCCCAATAGGCTTTATGCTCAATTTCAACCAGTAGATGACAAGGCTTATGAAACACCAAACAGTCAGGGGACATACCAATTGGTGTCTTATAAGCCGTCCTATAAGCCCATAATGCATCTTCCATCCTCAAACTCCAATCCTTCCTATTAGGTCAAACCATCTTCTCTAAAACTGACTTGATTTCTCTGTTTGATACTTCGGCCTGACCACTCCTTTGAGGATGATAAGGGATTGAAACTCTATGTAGTACCCCATATTTCTTGAGCAATGCTTCAATCAATCTATTGGAGAAGTGAGTTCTCCTGTCACTTATAATAGCTCTCGGTGCTCCAAACCTGCTAAAGATGTTAGCTTTGACAAAATCTGCAACAATTTTAGAATCGTTAGTCCTGGTGGCTTTTGGTTCCACCTATTTTGAGACATAATCTACTGCCAAGAGAATGTTTGTATATCCATAAGATATAGGGAATGGTCCCATAAAATCTATACCCTAGACATCAATGATTTCATAAAATAAGAATAGGATCCTGGGGCATCTCATCTCTTTGAGAAATTTTACTTGTCCTTTGCAAATTATCGCAAGCTTTACAGAACATATATGCGTCTCTAAATAGGGTCAGCCAATAGAAGCCATGGTAAGGATCATAAGAGTTGAGAGAGTGTTGATTCTGGTGATGATGGTGGCAAAGGGAAGGATAGAAGTAAGAGTAATTCCAAGTGGATGATGAAAGAGACAACATGTTATAGCTGTGAAAAGTCTGGACATTTCATTAGGGATTGTCCGGTGGAAGGAAAAAAAAAAGAGGTGAGAGAGAGGGAAGGAGAAAGTTAATGGGGAGTCAAATGCTATTATTGCCTCCAATGTTGAATGCGGTGAAGTTTATACGATGTTAAATGCTGATAATACTGTTGATCTATGTCTAACTAAACAACCCAATTTATGTGAATAGTTACTTGATTCTATTGTACCTTATCATATTACATCCCATAAGGATTGGTTTGTAAATTTACATGAATTTGAGAGTGACCATCTTTGTACTTTGAATGAGTGCGTCGGATTGGTGATGTGTTGTGAGCTTTGACACTAGTTGTGTACTCACATTAGAAGGGTCAGATATGTTCCTAAACCTGACATGAATTTGTTATCATTTCGCAAATGGCATTACAGGTAAAACGGTAATGGGATGCTAAAGATATACAAAGGTTTAGAGTTGGCATGTGTTGGGGTGAAGAGGAATGTCATTTATATCACTAGTTGTGAAGTAATTATCCAGAAATCTTCTACATGTGAAATAGCTAATCAGGCAGAGGCCTTATTAAGGAAGATGCAGAAGTAAAAGATCACTTGGAAGTACCTATTTTAGCTGGTTATGTAAATGGTGGTGTGAGTGAACCATCTAATGAGTATACAGAATCAAGCTCCCTGAATTTGAATTATTCAAAGTGGGGAAGAGTAACTCTCCCAAGTTTGTACACTTGCCTATAAATTGTTGGTGGCAAGTGTAGTAATGTTTGGGTTGAGTGATGAGATTTTGTTTCCAATTTTTTTTTTTTTACTGGTACCTTGATTAAGCAAAATTAACTTTATGCATTTTTTGTTTGCAGGTTTATTAGGTCTCAAGGTGGAGGTTTGTTGGGTTATTGATACTCAATAAACCCAGGGCAGTGATAACAAGAACCCCGAATGAAATAATGAAAATATTCGAGGCTTAAAAAACCTAAGACTGAATTATGAAGCGGAACTCCATAATAAGGTAGCCAGATATTTACCACTTTAGAGGTGTTAATAATTAGGTTGTTGCTTAAGTGGCTAACATTTGGATGACCATCACTTGGTATCTCCTATGGGATAGATCTTACATATTTGTTATGATTTGCCCTTATCCAAAAACATGTGTTTTGTACCAATATAAAAAAGGGCATTTTGGGAACAAAATTCATACACACAACAATTGAAAAAGTTAGAGGCGTGAGGCTTATTTTCCTGCGAATTCTAGTGGCCAACAAGAATTTCTCTTTGGTTGAAACTTTACTTTGTGGGATTTAAAGTTTCACTATTATTTGTGGAAACATCTTCTACTTCATTTCTCCATATATTTGTGCGTCCATTTTACCTTACCTTTGTGGTTGTGATGGTGTTTAAAAAGTTTTGGTTGGAGATTTGAAAGAGTTGCCATTGTCAAAGTTGGAAGAAAAGTCCGTGCACTGGTTGACAATTGACTCCATCACCAGCATTGCGATAGTACCGAAGAAGAAGAAGAAGAAAGGGACATCATTGAGTTTTCTTTGCTTTCGTTTGCGAGTTTTTTCCTTGTAATTTTGTTCAATTAATTTCTTGTAATTGGCATTAATTTCCTTTATGTAACTTTTGTGTTTTGGCAAGGAAATAAACCTAACAATTTGCTTATGCGAGTTCATGAAATTTGATATTAAATTTAACTCACCATCAAAGGCTCTAAGCGATTTTGTATTTTATACAAATAGATGAGTGGGTATATTCATTCTATAACTCACCATCAAAGGCTCTAAGCGATTTTGTATTTTATACAAATAGATGAGTGGGTATATTCATTCTATCAAGATTATTCGGGCGTTGTATAGAAGATGTACGTTTCTTCAATTTGCTCCTCTCGATTCTAATCATGTCAAAGAGCAGCTTTAACATGTTGTTTAGAAAGGCTTAGAGTTCCACCATAAAAGGTCAATGTGAGTAGCCCAAATGGTTATATGTTGGTTTATATTTTCATATCTAATCAATGCGGGATTTATCCCTGATTATGCCTCCACAGGAAGATGGCTTGTTCGAGCATACCAATCTTGAAATCCGTGTGCATGTTTGAGTCTTAATCAGATTGAATTACACATATCAGCATAATGATCTCTGATATTTTTAAAGCTTGAGATTCAATATTAAAGGTCAACCGGTTAAAAAGAATACCCAAGCGCTTATATGTTGATTTATATTTTTATATTTAATCAATGTGGGATTTATGCCTTAATACTATTAAAGCGAAAGGTCTTGATGTAGCTCAAAATGGTCCAAAGGCTCCAATAAAGAAACATATATATTCATTAGATATCTATTTTATAGATTTGGGTATGTAGCCTTGAGACAAACTATACTAAATAATTCTTCGTGTCCTTTTTAATTGGATCTATATTGTGTGATAGTTTAAGTGTTACTTATTGTTCGCTTCCTATGTAACATACCGGTCAGAGACTAGTTGAGATTATTATAATATAATATCATATCTTTAGTTACCCTTCTGCCATCTATATATATACACATATAATACTAATGTCATTACTATTTCTATTTTCCCACCCATTTTCACTTGTTAAATCAGGTATTGGTCATTCATTTCACCCTTCAATCTTATCCCTTCATTTCATTACTTATTTAGTTAATTTATTTTTCCTAATATATATACACTAAACAATTAATTAATTGAATAAAATTAATTTCGTCCTTGTATTATTATTTTAAATTAATTGAATAAAATTAATTTTAATCACTTTTAAATAAGGTCAATTATATTTACACTATATTTTTTTATATTTACACCACATTTTAATTGAAATTGTAGTCCTTAATATATATTCATTGTTGAAATTACATTCCAACTATTTTTACTTTATATTTTTATAATTAACATTCCATTTATGTCGGTTTTGATGATTACTTTTGAAAAATTATATTAGCCAACTTTTAAATAAAGAAAAAATTTATCACATGTCTGCTTTTGTTATTATTTTTCTTTTTTTTAATATATAAAATACGATGAGCAAATAATCATTTCACCATCTTAACGCATGTTTTGAAAGAAAATTATTGTCGAAGATATAATATTTGCTGACTGGTTAAAAATTGAAGATGAGAAACACATACGGACGTAAATATTATAAATTTAAAATACTAAGGAGTTCCAATGCAATTAACTTGTGGTGTATTTAGTTAAAATTGTAGTGTTAGTATAACCACCCTTTAAATAATCAACCTTATTATTTCTTTCTAATTCATATATTATTTACTTTTTTAATTTATTACCGATTTATAGATTCCCTTTTTTATATTTCATTTCTATTTTTTATATTTTAGGTATATTTGTTTTACCTTATTATTATTACTATATTTTCTAATTTTTAATTCCATTTACCAAATCGGATTTCACTTTATCAAAAAATATCTCTCTTTCTTTATCTACAATTTCTTTCATTGCTCTAACAGAACTCATCCTATCTAGGAATTCTCTCAAATCTCTCTCACTTTGCATTTAAACTTTCTGCTTCTTATCTTAAGCAATTTTATTTTTAATCAATTTTCTTAATTTTAGGCTTCAATTTATCTCACGTAGTCGGGTAGCTTCCATATTGGTTTCAACACTCAGCAATATTCAGAAAACCAGGCATATCATCAAATCAAAGAAGCTAACAGTTCAAGGTCATTGGACCAATTTTAATTAAATAATTTAAAATAAAATTAATTTTTACTTAAAATAATATTGAATTTCTATTCTTTTTTAGGAGTCATCGAAAATATAACTTTGGGCATAGAAAGAGAATCTGACATTTATTTATTTAGTGAAAAGATTTGAGGATATATACATATATTAAGCTGCTTGAAGAAGGATTCATAATAGGACTTTAGTTTATGGGCTTTGAAATTCCAAAGAGTTTAAAATTTTAATGGTTCATTATCTAAAAAAATTATTGTGAACTGGTGAACTGTTCCCCTATTTATCTGACACCGTCACATTGCTTTTCAAATTGATTTCAATATTCACAAATATTTATAAAATCGATCCAGTCATCGAAAAGGAAAAACGAATGCTTTAAGGTCATCAGCCTGATTTTAATCAAATAATTGATAAATTAATTTTTACCTAAAGTAATGTGGAAAAAGATCACTAGATTTTATAATTTTTTGATCTTTACCATGTAAGAAAAGGTTGAAATTTTTTTTCTCTTTTTAAGAGCCATTGAAAATATGACTTTGGACCTACAAAAAGAATCCCACATTTTTTTAAAATATTTATTTAAGGAGATCTAGAGATCATTAACTCTTTTATAATAAACAGCGACATGTTCCATTGTTTTTTTTTATGATACTATAGGGGGATTGTAGGATGGGGGAATCGAACCCCAGTGGGGGGTATGGGAAATTAACTCGGATACTGGCAAACCATATAGATCTTGGCAAAGAGAATCCGACATTAATTATTTAGTAAAAAGAGATCGGGATTTATGCCTATATTAAGTAATTTGAAGATGAGATATACATAATAGGGCCTTCGTTTATGGATCTTAGGATTCCAAAAAATTTAAAATTTTAACGGATCATTATTGAGAAAAATTTTATTGTGAACCGTATCCGTCTTTGACTCGCACCATGGGATGTTTTGCAAATTGATTCCAGTATTCTCAAATATTTAGAAAATCAGACCAGTCATCGAACCAGAGAAGTTAATGGTTCAAGGCTATTGGATTGATTTTAATTAAATAATTAAAATAAATAAATTTTTACCTAAAGTCATGTAGAAAAGAATATTCGATTATATAGTTTTTTTAATCTTTACTATTTAAGAAAATGTTTAAGTTTTATTCCTTTTTAAAAACCATTAAAAATGTGACTTTGGGCGTAGAAAAGGAATCTCACATTGATTATTTAGTGAAAAGAATTGCGAATGTATTGCTATATTCAGCTACTTGAAAAAGGGTTATCCATAATAGTGCTTCAGCTTATGTGTTTGATCTCTTCCAAGAAGTTCAAAATTTTATCAAATCATTATTGAAAAAAGATTCATTTTGAAACTGCAAACCTTATCTGTCTTTAGCTCATATCTTCGGATTGGTTCCAATATTCTTTTCTTCAATGTTTTCTTTAGTTTTATTTAGACAATTTTTTATCTGTATTAATGAAAGCTATCGTATTATGTGCATCACTTATATTGTTTTTCTTTACACACACATAAACAAACAAGTATTATAGTTTAAGAGCCATCGAAAATATATCTTTTGGTTTATAAAGGGAATCTCATGTTAGTTATTTAGTGAAAAGAATTAAAATGTACACTTATATTAAGCTACTTCGGAAAGAGTTCATAATAGGGCCTTAGTTTATAGGTCTTGAGTTTCCAAAAAGCTCAAAATTTTAATGGATCATTATTGAAAGAAAGTTTATTGTGAATCAGTGAATTGTATCCGTCTTTATATAACACAGTTGGATTGTTTTCCGAATTGATTCTAGTATTTACAAATATTCAGAAAATCGATCTAGTCATCGAACTGAAAAAGCTAAGGTTCAAGGTAATCGGATTGATTTTAATTAAATAATTAAAATAAATTAATTTAGACTTAAAATAATATATTATCTGGTATTATGATTCCGTACAGCACACTGGTGAAATAACTAATATATGTTAATTAAATATCCTAAAGGCTTTGTATTTTTTTCCCTTTATTTTGGTTTGTGGTTACTAATTATAGTCCAGAATTATGTATATGGAATGAGTTTAAATCACTTAACTAGCCCCTTTGCTATACCTGTGCTATCATCAACTTTACCACAGTATATGTATGTTATTTAGCACTTGTTGTTAAATTTATTGGGTGAATAGGTTGTGGGCATATGCAAATTTTGCGAAGGGATGATATAGGTTAATATACACATATCCATCCTCTATTTACATCCCTGTATTCTTATGAAGTTTTTTAATCTTTAACATCTGTAAATTTTAACGTGATTTAAGCTAATTAATTGTCTCATCATCTTTACTGGCTATTTGATTCATATTATTCACTTTGAATTATAATGATGTGAAATGAGTTGTGTAGATTTAATGGAAGTTTGAAATTTGTGGTTATAAATGAGTAATTGTCAAATCAATAGTAGGCGAGATTATTATATGTTTAAAAAAAAGAATAATTAGTAACCTAATAAGCACTTTTTATAAATCAGTCTAACTTTTTTAAAAAATGTTTTTAAATTAAGTTGTTATAATTAAATGATGAATGCACTTATATAAAATAGACAAATTCTATTTGACAAATGATAAGATTATTAATAATCTGTAAGAATTATCACAATTATTTTTAAACTTTATCTAGTAAAAATCTATTTAATAAAACAGTAAACTAGCAAAATGTAACTTGAGTAGACTGCAACAACAATTAAAAATAATTTTAAAATAAACTATTATATAAATAACACTTTCATTTACTTGATTCCCGTTCAGAATCCAAATACTTTTAATGGATATTTTACATTCGTAATTTAAGTTTTTAAATATAATTAGGTGTGCATGTATGTATGTATGTTTGAAGTCACACGTTAAATATAAATATATAAAAACTTATCCATATTTAGAATTGGGGTGGTCCATATTTTTTTAAAGATTTCTCTTTAAAGATTGAATTTGAGCTACTTAAAATATAATGCTATATCGTGATGGATTAAAACATTTTAGTAAAATAACTAAAGGGAAAACAAAAGGATTATAAAAGGCAACATAAGATATTAAATTCAGACAAAAATATATATAAAAACTAGCTTTTCCACTCGTGCGATGCACGGGTAGCAACGATGGGTTAATGTCCAGCAAAATATATCACTATTCAAGCGGAATAAGTTAAATAAAATGAGTAAAGAAAATAATACAACATCAAAAGTTAATTTCAATTTATTACAAAATTTTGATTTTTTTAGAGGAAATTTTTTTTTGGGTCAAATTTTTTTATACAAAATATTTGTTATTAAATTTATCAGTTATATGTCGGAATTTGTCAATTATTTGTCAAAAGTAAGCTTTGAAATAAAAACACTTATGCGTCGGATCACTTATGTCCTTGTAGCCTGTACAATTGCAGGCACAAAAAAAGTTAGCAACAACTCTGATTTAGAAATTTTATCAGTAGACGAATAAGTTTGAGGTAACTCCACCAATGACTATCATTACTTGCATTAACTAACATGAGTAATTTATTCACTTATTAACATCAATGCATTAGAAAAAGACCCACACGTTATTCCACACACACAAAACGCCTCAAACAAAAGCACTCATCTAAATAGGCTAATTTGTTATATTAATGCTATGAGAAAATTATTAATATATTTTCAGATGGTGTAACATTTTAGTTTTTTGTGTAGTCATACAATTTAAATGATCAAAACAAAGCGGTGAATATTTTGATTGAAACAATAGTCAATACCAAAATTAAACGAAACACAATAAACAATATTATTAACAACAATAGAGCAATAAAAATAAAATGTACATTATAAGAGACTACATTGTTTAAATTTATTGTAATGAAAAAGGAAAAATATAATTATTTAAAGTTATTTATAATCAGTGTAATTATTAATATACAATCACACACGCTTTACCAAGTCAGCCAAATTTATTGAACAGTTTATAATGAACATTTCTCGCATCTAATACAAAACATCCGTCCCTCAACTCACACCTAACCAGTCTCTAGGAACCTCTACTCAAAAACACCTCCCAGTAAACCCTAAATCCACCAAAATCTACACCTCTGCCTTGCTCGATATCCTTTTGTTTAAAATCTGTCAAACGCGATCAGGGTCATCGCCGAGCAGATTGGTCCCTAAACTAAAATCGCTGCCTAAAAAATGCTCCTCTCTCAAATCGGAAGAGATAGACTGGAATATCACTGTCTCGACAAAGTTCAACCTTAGATCAGAAGAAATCGACCACCAAATCAGTGTCTCTAGCTCTATTACTACCTAAAATATACAGTTCCACCTTAGAACCGAACAAATAGACTACTAAATCGGTAGTAAAATGTGCACAAAAGATAAGTACGTAACTTTTCTTGCCACTTTTTTTACGAATTGCTAGATTAAGTAACATGCTGACTTTATGCAAAGTTGCAATGCGAACGTGAATCGATTTGTTGTTGGAATTATTAAGAAAAAATTCTAGTTTGTTGTACTTAATGTGATTTTAAACCCAAAAACATATATTTATTTTTTCGATCTGTTTCATACCAGAAAAATATGTCATTTTTCTCAGCCAATAGATACCTTGATATAAAATTTTTTTATTGATCTGTAAAAAAGTAATTGGTATGTAAAATCTGTCAAGTTAGAGATGTTTATTCGGCTTTCTTGTTTCAGTAGTATAATGTTTGTAAATTGAGATGTAAGTTTTGTAATAGTTTTAAACTATTTTGAATCCGGTTGGGATGGAGGCTGATTGAGTATGGCGGATTGCTAGACATATGGATATTAAAGGTAACCACCTATGTTTTTATCAATATATGGGACAATTTATATATTACCTATCTGGAATTTCTTTCATGTCCCAAATTGAAAGAAGAAAAGAAAATTAGAAGTGCAGAAACAATATTCCTTTTAATGGTTGTTCCTTGTAGTAGAGGATGATGTAGACACATATCCGAACACATGTTTTCCTGATGATAATGGCATTATCCTCCTAACCCCACCCAAAGCTTATATGTCTTGCATTCACATATATTCCTGACACTGTCAATGGAAACAATAATATATTTAATCTTCCTTATTTATGGAACAAATAATAGACAAATTCAGCAAAATACTATAAATGTATTTACAACTTATCATTTGTGATGTTTGAAAAAGGCTGTGTATTTACTTGTTTATAAGTTACTGTTGTGTTCAAGCTGCTAACACGTGCAGTTGTTTGTGCAGAAAAGTCCCCTGCGTGTATGCTAAAGAAAGCATCACTCATGAGAACTTTTCAAGGTGAAAGGTCAGTGAATTCTCGACTATACACTATGCTTGTTACAATTATTACTCAATGAAGAAAAAAGGGTAAAGCCACAATAGCAACGGGTAAAAAATAGATATTTGAAATATGCAAGGCTTGATTAATGTTTATGCGCTGTGTTGAACTTATTGAACCTCGTCGATAAAGAACAGGAAAATAGGAAAATAGGAAACTAGGAATTATGCGAACAACACAAAATATCCATGGTATAAAATCTTTTCTTTAATAGCAACAACAGCTAGAAATCTAGTTAAAAATCATCTTACCTAATTACGTGGCTAGAAGTGAGCACAGTCTCTTGACTGTTCTACCCGTGGCATTTGAATTTGGACTTTTTCCCAAACTTGATGAACCTGGATCATTGGGAGTTCCTGGTCTTTCAATTATTTTTAAGTAACAATGTTTATCGCTTTTGTTCGTTTAGACTTGTATACACCAAGTGATGCTGCAGAACTGAGATGAGGAGGAAGAAGACAGGGAAATTTCTCTGTTAGAATGTTTACGTTATAAGAAAACCCTCAAGTGTTTTGAGTCAGTAGAAGTTGGTCAGTCAGATTACAATTCCTAAGCAGCATTGTTAGTGACATTAAAATACGTACAGCCCATCTACATTATTATGTACACTATGCCTGGGAAGATGAATGGTTGCATCTTTCCAGCTAATATAGTGTATGATTAGTTAAAAAAATAAAGAAAGAAAGAAAGAAAATAATACTAATATGTTACAATAATAATATTAGTAGCATTAATATTAACCGTAAAAGTAAAGGTAATCAATACTAAACTTTTAATAACAATAATAATAATAATACTAATAATAATATTTGTAGTATTAATTAGGGATAAATAAATAAGAATCTGCAATCTGGTATTTAACATTTTCATTATTTTAATAATAAAATTATAATAATTAACCGTTTAAATATTATCAGCAGACCGTATTAATAATAATAAGAGTAATCCTAGCAGTTGTAATATTGATTATAAATAAACTAGTAAATAACAACCTAGAGTTTGATGTTTAATTTAAAATCAGTTAACATATATATATATATATATATATATGTTATTAAGAAAAAAATAGACAACGTAATGACATACAACTCCCACAAACACTCCATTGATCCGAAAAATTAAAATAAATATTATATTTTATTACAATTATAAGTTGAGAGAGAGATTATTATATAAATTACAATACCTTGATCAGCATTAATATTAACTAATAGCAATAATAATAGCAATACTACTACTAATAACAATTAAAATGATATATCAGTAATCGTATAATTTTTCAACGTTTAGATTCAATAAAAAGCAATATGTGCATTGACATGAAAATTTAGATCTCATTAATGACGTTACAACTATTTTGTCATGGATATAAATATTAGCATATTAAATAGTATTAAGCTGCATTAGTTTAACTATTAAAAAATGTATAGCCCAACTGAATTGTTATACACAAATTCTACCTAGGAACATGAGTAGTCATCTGTGTCCAGCTAAATCAGTGTATGAATAATAATAAAAATAAAAATAATACTAATCACTTACAATAAAAATAGTATGAGCAAAAATATTAACTGTGATTGTAAAGGTAACAATGACTAAATTATTACTAACATTAACAATAATAAGACTAACAATAATAGTTGCAATACTAATCCTAAACTAACATATAACAATCTGTAGTCTAGTTTTTACAATTATCATTCGATCTTTAGTAATATGTATACATGTTACTAAGTACGAAAATTTGCCGTAAGCACATAAATTTGCAACTAACATTACCACTAATAATAAATTTAGATTTATTAACAGTTTAATATTTTTATTAAGTAACTATTTTATAATAAGGCTAATACTAATCGTTGTAATACAAATTACAAACTAATAAATAACCCCCCAGAGTCTAATTTTTGATATATAAAAGTTTGATTTTTTCCATTTTTGTTGACAGCACTCAGAAGAGAAAAGGTAGCCATTTTCAAAAGTTGAACACCGAACGAGTTACCAAGCTGCCAATTTCAGTTCTCAGAGCCAGAAAATTTTCACTCCCCAGCACGACCCACTTTTGAACACAATGAACTCTTAACCTCCAGTCCATTTGATTTTTGTTGATAGCACTCAAATGGGAAAAGGTAGCCATTTTCAACTGTGGATCACAGAACGGATTGCAAAGCCGCTAATGCCGGAGCTCGATTCTGTGAATAGTGAGATACAAATAAAGTTGGCTGGAACACACATTTATGTAGAAAACAATAATTTTATATAATTATTTGTGGGATCATGGTAGATTGATTTACTCCCACACATTCCAATTATAACACGTCTAATACCGAAGCAGCATAAATTGAAGAGGCAATAAATGGAATACCAAGACTGTGTATTTACCAAGGCTGTGTGTTTATTATTTAGTTACCCAATTGTAAATCGGATACCAATGGCCCGGTATTCTCAGACAGCCTTAAGCCCAAACCATCTGAGAGGCAAAAAAAAAAAAAAAAAAAAAAAAAAAAAAAAAAAAAAAAAAAAAAAGAAAAAAAAATTGAAGGTTGTGCTTTAGGCGGAAAAATCTGGTAGTGGGACCCACCTTAACTAAACATATTTAAGAGTTTATTATTGATTGGCGAAACAGGGAACCCTTCAAATTTTGAATATTTTTCCTATTTAAAAATTAAATCTCATTCGTCAATCTGCAATTTTAAGTGAAGCTACATTATAACAATATTAGAATCTTGTCTTGAAAATAAAAGAAGATAAGGGAAAATTGAAATCAAAACGATCAAATCTAATCAAATAAATTTAAATTGGAACATCAAAGATATAGATGACCACAAGAATTACCGCAACGAACCTAAAAAGTCTAAATTATCGCCTTGAAATATAGTTTTGGCGGAAAAATTGAGGTACAATTCTACCGCAGTCTATTTTATGTATGTGTGTACAAATATAATAATTTAAATTCTAACATGCTAACATAAAAAAGGAGTTTACAAAACAATACATCGTTTTAAGTTATAATAATAAGTCTAGATAGATGATTTATTATTATTTTCTTTAAGTATTAATAGATGATTTATTAATTATATTAAATTAATTTTTTGATAAAAATGAACTTTATGAACCATGCGAAAGTTTGAAAAAATAGAAAATGACTTGGAATATCAAAAGTTAAAAATCACTTATGAATTGATTAATATAAAAAAAGTCATTTATGAATTGATTAAAAATATTAATGACAATAATAAAAAGTAAAATTAGTTAAGATAAATAGTGGTACTGATGTAAATTAGAAAATAATGGAAAATCAAAAGTTTCTTACTCATTCTCCGTCATTATGCATGTTAGATTAATTATTTACTGCTTTTTTTTTTTGTATCTGTGTGTAAATTGACTAATTGGCACAATATAAACCAAACATTTCAAACTTGACAATTATAACCTAAAATCTTACTATTTTAACACATTTTAACCTTTTTATTTTTAAAAGGACAACAATACCCCTATTTTCTAATTTAGTTAACGGGTTAATTTGACATCTCGTCCCCACTCTGAACTTGGTGTTTTCTTTTCTTTTTTTTTAAAATTTTTATTATTTTTAATACTTTCAAATTTTTTGTTTTTAGTTTAAATAGTTAAAGGGTATAATGGTAATTTTATTGGAAAGTTAACACTAATATTGATGAAATTGGTCGAAAAGGACCTTTCTTATGAATTTATAAAAGGTTGGGGAACCAGCAGATCAAAAAAGTTGGATCCAGCCGATACAAAATCCAAAGGTTGGAGATGAAATATGAAATTAACCTTTAGTTAAAATTAGTATAAAATAAATAACTAATAATTTCAGCATTTCTTTTTGAAATACCATCAAATTCATATAGTAATAACAGAATATAGCTGATTCTTCATGAACTCGATAGGAGAGCCCGAATGAAATAATATTTATAGGAATCACAATCCCATAAATAATATTTACCTGATTCGTTTAATGAAATGAATAAAAAATAAAAAATAAATGCGAAAAATTTTTAACAAATGACAAAGGATATAACAAATTAAAAAATTGAGCAGGACAACCCCACCCTCTAATCAATTTGGTCCGCGCCTACCCCATATTAGACAAGATAGAGGAGCGGATCAATCCACCCCACTGTCATCGCTAAATTTTCACGATTTGATTTTTTTAAAATCTAATTAAAATATTTTTTTCCTTATTTTTATCTATTTCTTATTATAGTAATTTTTAGTTCGTTTAAAATTTGAGAGTTACTATAGTCTTTTTAAATTAAAAAGTTAGATTGCACCAAAAAGGAAAAAATGTGAGATTTGTGGTTAAAATTGTCAAGTTTTAAATTTTAGAGTTAGATTGTATAATAAGATGAAAAATAGGGGTTAAATAGCGCCAATTAAATCTATATTTTATATATCTAACGATCTAAAAGAGTGGATGAGGCCTACTGCTGCAATTGAAATCAAATCTACTGTGTAATTTCGACCAAAATGGACGTGTTGCCCTGTATTTCACTATTTCTTTTCTTTTCTTTTTTAAGTAATATCTTTTCCACAGGTCTTCCCAAGATGCAGTTCCATTTGGGCATTTATAGTGCTCTCTTCTTCCACTCTTTGACTCTCTCCAAGCACCTCTAGTGAGAATCGATTTTGATCTGACTATGACGCTATCTAGCACCATGCAGAGGACATGTGATATAGAGCTATTGTGTGTGCAGAATTTCTCATTCTTCTGAAGCCTTAGAAATTCTGCCCTATTGATGTTGATGGCGGGTGCACTGCTCTTGCAGTGCAGCCACATTGAAGGTTCTGCCAATTTTTGTCTTTTTTCCAAAATTTGCCCTGCAAGTCCCTAAACTTCCTGATTTGCCCTAGATTGACGCAAAACTTAGATGTTGTTTGACCCTCTTTATTCTATCAATTTATAAATTTACTTACCACTTATTTGATATTTGATTTGACAACTGATCAATTACAACAACAGATTTCACACTTTTTTATATTTTCAATACACATTCTATCTCTCTCTTTATTATAAATTACCTAAATAAAGAGCATCAAACAAGCTCTTAATTTTGATCTCCCGTTTTGACCCTCAAGCTCAACTCTTATGCTTTGAATCTTTTCCCAACTAATAAGATCGATTGTGACTCATTTTCAATGATCCCAAGTCATAAACTTCCTGAATTCAACATTTATAATTTAGTCCTCAAAATTTTGGTCGAGTTCTAATGCTTCAATTTTATTACAAAAAGGCCTTCAAAACTTTCAAAATGCCTCCTCTGGCCATCTATTCAAAATCTTCATTAAATTTAACTTGCCTTAGCTCCATTTCAAAATTTAGGCGGATCGGGATCACATCATAACTAATGATTCTTTCTCCGTCGCTAGAAAGACCATTCAACTACGAGTAGAAGTGCTTACATCAATATGATGTATCGAGATTGAAGTAACTAAGACTTTATAAGATAAACACAAAAGATAAATAATAAGGTTGTAAAAAACACGGGAAATTATGCTAGCAACCTTTCTCGTTGCACCCAATCTAGTCAACGGCTTTTCACGTATCGGATGAACAGGGGTCTGTAACCCCTTGACTGGTTGATTTTTTTCCACACCTAGGGAGGCCGATAGAACAGTACTAGTAGTCTTGGACTCTACATGCTGTGTTAAATGAATGAATTTTAGTATTCGAAGGCTGAGAGAATGGGGAACGGGAGAAATTGGAAAAAAGGAAAGAAAGAGTGCTAACCACTTCTAGGTGCATTGAAGTTTCAACATGTTCATCATAGGAAATTGGGCCTTTATTTATCACAAATTGATCTTAATGATACTGCCAATTTTCTAGAGAATTCCTCCCACTTCTGTATACTACCACAACACTTGTCAACCTTCCCAATTGCAGTGTCTTGCAATCAAACATCCAGTAGCAAATAATAAGAAAATAGCATCAAAGAGAATTGTGACACACTAGATAAGATAGGAAGGACTAGAGAGAATCTGCAAACCCCTATTTACACTGTCAGGCAACCTCTGGTCTTTGCTAAAGCTATACATGTGTTCTGGGAAGCAATCTTCGTACAAAGTCTTGGCATATGGCATAGCCATCTCAGCTGGGTCAAGCTGTACAACACGCACATAGATCTACAAAAAACACAGAACAAGAAACTGAAAACATTACTTGTGCAATCAAATGGCAATACGCTTAACAATAATGTTTGAACACCAGAAAGAGCATGGTATTACCATTACTCACCTTAGGCATACTAAAGAAATCTGTCTTAGGATTGACCTTCAGCTTTAACCCGGGCACAGATCATCCCTGTCTAAGATTCAGGGATACTGGGATCAAATTTTCATACAACAAAGGCCTTCCAGTGCTGGGAAAGTCTTGTATACCTATATTTTGAAGGTGAATAGAAATCCATTCAATCTATAGCCTATAGTTGGCCTTGCATTATCTTCTTGTGATGCAGACTTATTGCGTAGGCCAACTTTTAAGTTTTCAAGAGAGAAATTAAAAATTTCCAACTACCAAGGACATCTATCCCAATCCTCTGAATCCACCAAAACCTTTAAGGAATTCTCTATTGACTTATGGCAGTGGCATGTGTACATGTAAGACGTCAATATAAGCAAAATCCCAATGTTCACCTGATCTCGGTTGTCCTTTCCAACCTTTCTAGTAAACATCTCTACGATGGCATCTTGATTCCCACAGGAATACTTTGAGAAGTATAACAGTTTTAATCTATTGAACTTGCCACGATATTGAGCTAGGTTACCTTTACCCAGACATGGCAGCTCAGTTATTAGGAATAACTCTTTAGGTGAAAAAAGCTCCAATTCACCCTTGAAATCAAACCATATAGCATCAACTTTATCGTGCTTTATCTCTCAAATGAGGACTTGGTGAATCAACTTGGCATTTAGGTCAAAATCGTGAACATCCCACAGATATCTAAAATAGGATTTGCGAAATAGCTCCGGCTGAGATGTTGTGAAAACCCGTTTCAATATTGAAAATACGTGGCCATCAGCTTTGTCACTGATCTTTCTCTTATACCAATGCTCCTTAGGCAAAAGGTACTCACCAATTAAAACGAGACAGAAACATATCAGTACTACATTACTTAAACAAGAGAGGTTATACTACAGACATTGTAATTCAGTCCCCACAGACAATGTAGTAACAAGTGTAAAACTCGGAGGCAAAGAAAGGGGCATAGTGACATGAAAAATGCTGTTAGGAATCATCAACTTAACATGTTGGCAGACCGTATTGACTACTCTCCAACATAACGTATCATCTCCTGGTCGTTTCCCACTGACGGGATTGCAGTTGTATCATACCCTTGTAAACGCATCGCTACGTATCTATCAACGGTAAAAAAAAAAAAATCAAAAAATAAAAATCACAACCTTAGCCCCAGCCAACGAGTTAGATTCCTAACAAATATAGGAGAAAAAAGGGGACTGACTGAGACAAGAGGAACAAAGAAAACTTCGAAAATTATTACCGTGAGCATAATACTACATACACCCTATGTAAAAAGATGAGCAAATCAGCTCCTGTCAAATGGTAAAACTGTAAAATTCTAGAGAATGTTAATGAACTTGTCTAAGTCCAGCTCCAAAAATGTTAATCGTTTATTTACAGGCCTGCATTCATGCAAATTAGGTAGAACCTATAATAGTTTAAAGGTAAAAGATCAACTTTTGGAAAATCAAACTTAATAATGGAAATTTAACGATGAGATTATGCGGCCATTTTTTATCCTTTCTCATGTGGAATTTGACAGACTATGGTTAAAGATCATCTATGAAGATCTCAAAATTCAATGGAAAGAAAGTAGGCATATTGCGATAATAATTAGCCGATAAGAATTTGCATGTTCACTAATTAGAAATCTTAATTTTAGTTTAGTGGAAAATCCGTATTCCTTTTGCATGAGATAAGCATAACTAGCTGCAGATTTTTATGAACTGCAGAAGTTTTGTAAGTAGTGTATGAGTTTTAAAATAAGACAGAAAAAATAATACTTTCTCGCGTATACACTTTCATATACAAGAACAATTTTTTAACTAATCAAAACAACAAAATAAAACTTATTCCTAATAATTTTAAGATCTCAACTACATGGATTATTTTCCACTACCACTTCTAATTCATCTCTAAGGTAATCGAGCTATTTTTAATTTCAATAAAACGTATTAATTTCCATATCAACTGCTTCCCCAACATGACATATCATCCTCTATAAAAATTCCCAATTCATGCATTCTTTCGCATATTATCAATCTGTCCAAGGCCTAATGATGGATATTACATTATGTATATTGAACCCTATATGTGAGCTTACCAACATATAACTTAAAATCTGCTGAACTAATTGTTTGGTACCACTATGCTCTTAAATTCTTGTTTTATTCCTATTGACGCATTCATGTGATCTTTATATTCGTCCAAACTAGATAGTTCGACTGTTGCAGTTATATCATAATGTGGTATTAATAATATGCACGAAGCAGCCGTACGTATCTACTAACCATAACATAGAGCATATATGCCCTTAGCCCAAGCAAACAGAAGTAAATCCCTGCCAAGTACAGGGGAAAAGTGGGGGTAGACTGAGATAAGAGGAAAGCTGATAACTTCAAAAAAGTAATACATTGGGCATAACGCTACATGTGAGATTACATGTGAGGAGCTTAAGGAAAAATGATTATGATATGACAATGGAAACTGATATCGTTACACCAAAGGTACCAAGTAACGAGGCATAGATCAGCAACAGGAATCAATAAAGCATGATACCATGAAGGTGATAAAAAATATGATCATGTGATATCACTTCGTGGTATTGATGACTCAAGCAACTCCTATATGACAATAATTCCAACCAAGATAAAATAGTAGTTTTAACCAAAGAATAAACCAACCTAGAAAACACTCTTTATGCTAAAAATATGCAGCCCTCTCAAGATTTGACAAAGTAAATAGGAAAAAACAACAAAAACAACAAACCAAACAGGGTGACAATGAACATGTAACGAGCAATATGAACTCATAACAAAGCCGTCAAACCCCCAAAAAAGATTGACATAATCGGCACAATGAAGACAGAAAACAAACCACCTCAATGGACAATGGACATCTATTTAACCCCATCCTATCAACGCGCAACCTGTAAGGGAAAAAACGTGCACAAATAAAAATCCATTCATAAAAGTATAGGAAGAACTAACCGTAGAGCATTCCGCGATAGGAATCGAAATCTTAGTTACAACCCTCTTCCACCGACCTTTGAACCCACTCTTCCTCCCACTAGAACACTGATTACGCCCCCGATTGTTGCTCCTCTAGTTTGACCTTCTTCCATCCCTACCATCTCTGCGTGATGCCATGAAGTCACAAATTACACTAACGTCCATCAAACCGCTCAATCACAACAAGAAGGAGAAATCGATGACAACAATCAATGGAATCTAAGCTACCACTAGCAAGAAGAAGACAATTGTCTCCAGAACACCTGTAACACCCAGACAAAAAGAGGACTCCTCATGAATTGCTTATTCATACAATAACCTGATATCTCCCTAGTTTATCTTTAATCTAATTATTTATTTAAGAATTAATTATTAATTAAGCTAATAAAATCTGTAACTAAAGAAAAAAAGATGTTAACTCAGGATAAAATCACCTGTTTAAATTTTAAATTCAAAAATATACAAATAGATATCAACAGTGATCTATGGAATATTACATGAAAATTTAAAAGGGAACCTTAAGATCATGTTTAGATAATGAAATTATTATATTAAATAATTCAATAACCCCAAATAGAATTAAAAATAATAAAAAAGTTAACCTTGATAAACGATCTACAAACATGTAATCATTATGTGCAAGTCTGTAAAACAAACAAAATTAAGGTTTATGTACAATTTATCCAAAAAATCTAAATTACCCAACTAAAGAACTAAATTAATTGGGCTTCTTAATTAATTTTAAGTAGGCTTAAAGTACTAGACAGACTACTGCCTGCTGGGCCTTTTTCATTCTTTTTCCATCTGTTTCCAGCTCAAGTCCAGGCTGCCCAAAATGCCTTCTTCTGTACTCGTTTTGACTTCAAACTGAAATTTTCTACTATGTCGTTACCATATTCAGCAATGTTCAGTGAGAAAAAATTGAACTCCCAAAAAATTTTGCCTGGGTGACTACCATTATGGCGACCGACTTTGCCCCAAGCCCTCATTTGCATCTGCCCTTGCATATAGATATATAGATATAGATATAGATGTTAATGTCTGCCAAACTGGTCAACGATCCTATATATATATATATGCAATGAGACACTATGGTTAAAAGGTCAAATTGAAAAGATCATTTTTTAAAGAAATAATTAAAACAATGGTTATATCTACACCAACATCCTTACTAATTACACCACACTTTTGTACGCTATATGGGTAGAGCTCTTACAGACAATTTCTAAATAATGATGTGCATTAAGTTGAATATAGAAGAACAACATTACGTAGGAAGGGTACGCTAAGTCAATCTTACGCAAAAACACACATAATACATATTTAACTCAAGAAAACAACACAATTCCTATTATTCAAGTGCAACCAAGAACCATACAATGAATGCAAACTTCAATAATTAAGTTTCCCCTAAGGTCTATATACTCCAAATGGGTTGAGTCCACAAAAATATCTAGAAAAAAAATGTAAAGTAAAGAAATGACTCAAAAACGGAAAACACAACGTTATTTGAATTAATAAAAAAAAAAATCAGCAATGGGAAAATGACTAGTTGAATTCCTCTTGTCAACTACCCTAAAAGTTGGGGCGATCATGGGCTCAAAACAAACTCTAGACACAATGGTTAAACACATTTCTAGAATTACCAACAATCTTACCATTCCATATATACAATTATATTATTTCATGCAAGCAAGTGAATTGTATAAAATAAATATAACGTAATTCAAAGTAAGAATATAAAAAAAATCAATTCAATAAAAATAGAAAAAGTAAGGAATTAATGACGTTATGATAAAGTCCCTGAGGAGAATTTTAATTGTGCAAACCAAAAAGAGTGGGAAAAATTATTCTAATTGTATCCACCAGCGTGTGCTGTTATATATATCTACTATATAATAAGAGTGAATGTGTGGGCCCAGTTTCGTCATGTGTGTGTGTATATATATATGGAGAGAGAGAGAGAGAGAGAGATTTTAATTACAAATATAGTCATAAATAAATTTACATAGAGTTTTGAATTGTGTCGCAATAATTATATGTTCATGGACTAAAAGTTCATCATTCAAACCACACCCCTCCCCTATACCCATCTCCCATATCCCTTTTATATAAACAATAAATAAGATGACATAAAAATCAATGATTTTAAATTCCGTAATTTACGTACACAACACAAGAAAAGAGAAAAGAAAAATATATAAAAAAAGCTAGCATATGTGGATGCACCACACATATATAAACCCTAAATATTTGTCTACTCACCTACTAATTTAAAAGAGGAAATTAGGTGTAGTACTGAGCCTTCCAAATATTTTAGATATATATGGTTACTTTTTAATGCAGATTTACTCTTTTTTATTGTGTGTATATATATATATAATTAGTTATTTTAATTAATTAACATAATCTATTAAATAAAAAAGAAAATAAAATTTTGGTTTATCTATAACTGCTTACAGTTTAAACATGAGGAAATGTAATCATAGTACTTTCTTTGCACTATTTGATTTGAATTTCAAATATTTTTTTCGTAAAAAACAATGATTTGTATCATGAAGTTATGTATTGCTTTTGTTGTGCTATATAGTTCTTCAATGTATAGGGCTATAGTTTGGTATTGGGGTATTTTTTTCCGACAATATTATTGTTGGTAAAAGGCTTGTTCCCTGGGTTTGATTTCAACATCGTGTTTGCAAACCATTCATTGTGTTTCTGGATCAAAGAAGGCTAGTATGAGATTCCAAATTGGTATACAAAGATAAAGTAGTCGAGAAGAATAACTCAGAAGCGTAATGTTCAACGTATTAAAATACCAATACCTTTATGGAAGCACGTATGGTGGAGTTTTTTTTTATTATTTCTTTGTCCTTTGTCCTAGTTTTATTTTTTAAAAAGCTATGCATGATGTTTGTATTATTCTTATGCATGACTATGAATGAAGAATGTAGTGAGTTTAGGCTTATGGTTATGAATCTAGATAATAAGTGTTTAGTTAATTTTATGTCCTAAAACGGTGGACTCTCTATGTAGCATTTATTCCTGAACTGTTTTTCTGATTATTTTATTTTATTTTTTTGGTAAATGCCATTGATTAGCTGATGAATGTCAAATGTGCTAAATATTTATGCTAGAGGGTTGTTTGAAGGTAGTAGTTAATGCATGTAAATTGAGTTTTGATTGTTGATACTACACAAAACTGTATATATTCTCATTCCCCAGTGAGGTGGAGTTATAATTCCTCTTAGGCACATCTAGATTTTAGATGTATATATAGATGTTGTGTGCGCTTGTTGTTTATGAACATAGCATGGGGTGATATAGTTTGTAGTTTGGTCATTGCTGATATATTATAAGTCTGATATAATGATATAGGGGCGCACTATTTTTTTCCTTAATGTCTTTACTTATTATAGAAGATTTGATTGGTTATTGTGGTTGTTGCATAGCTACAGTATCATCTCTTTTCACCCAATTATTGTACGTGTGTACTCATAAATATGTTTTATGTTTGCTATCATGTTTAGAAAGGAACTTACATTATGTGGAAAGACGATTGACATAAGGGCAGGGTCAATGCAATGTCTAATGGAGGAGTTTTGTTTGATGGTGGATTAATTAAAATTGTAGCGGAGGTTTTTATCCTATGGATTTGCGGGCTAACTTGAACAAGTTGAAGTTTGAATATTTTAGAAACCATTCATGTGTTGATAAGGAGTCTGTACCTCAGGTGTTTAAGTCCAATAATGTATATGAGGATTTGGATCAAGTTAATATGGGTATCTTATACGAATAATGCTATGTAGCACCAGTGGTGCTTGGCATCAGTCTATGTGGCAACTAATGTGGCATTGAATGATAAGTGAAATTAAATAAATAAATAAAGGACCCACTTGATTTGATCTTATCATTTAATGCCACTTTGATATAGTACCAATCACCAGTGGTGCTAAATAACATTACTCATCTTATACATATTAGTGTCTGTGATGTTTACATCATATTATCATAGAACAACAGAGGACTATTTGATCGTCATTCTAGGTTATGATCAGATGGGAGATCGATGTATTTAGGTTCACCTTAAAAAACTTAAGAGTCGATTGAGTAATAAGTTAATTAAAGTGGGGAATGGTAGGCCATTTATTGAATACAAGATAGGTAGTTTTCTATTTGCATTACAATGTTGGATATATGAAACGCTACCTAATCTCCAAGGGATTTGCTCACTGAAAAGGGAAACAACTATGCACTTTTGTTGAATTGATCCTCACATGTTGTCGATACTGGAGAAAAGATAAATCTGGAAACATACCTCTTTTTACGTCCGCAGGTTATTTCTTTGCTTTTTTTTTTTTTTATGTTACTCCCATTGCATTTATGGTTCTTTGTTTCTATTTTTTTCTTACACTACTTGCCAGTACAGTATTGTGTGTTATTGTATGCCTTAGTATGTCTTAGAGTTATAATACTAATTGTAACGTGTATGGTTTCATTATAGTTAAATGTTATTAAGCTCTGGTCTGATGCCAATGAGCTTAGGAAATCGTGCACATTTAGTTTGTTTAAGGATCAGTGTTGAAAGGATATGTTCAATGATACTGAGAAGATTGCTGGTTTGTGCAAGGAGCAATAGTGCTATGGTGGGAAGTTGTACACTTCGGGTGAGTTTTTCATGCTCTCCGGGGGAGAGGAGGTCAATGTGGGGTAAGGCGGATGACAATAGCGATACCCCTTTCCTCTTAACATTAAGGCAAACATCTTAAATATGTGCAATGAGAAATATATTCCTTCAACAAGAAAAAGTACTCTAGTTGATATATCTTCAAATTCTTCATAGGTTGAATTAGTCAAGTATATTATTTCCCTGCCTTTTGTACGTGGTTGTGTTGTGCCCTTATGCGTTTTTCTTTTTTTTTTTTTTTTTTTGGTGTTTTTTTTTTTGGCGTTAAGATGTGGATGTGGTAGAGGGTATTACTAGGTCGCAAAGAGATACAGTTCTGCTAGGATAATTGAGCCAGTGTAAGATCAAGTGCATTACATAGAGCAAGTTGTTCCGAAGTCCCCAAGAATGAGAGTACAGTAGGTGAATTTTAGACGAGATGGTCTTACTGGGGGAAGAAGGGATAACGCATCAGCTCTGATTACAGGACAGTTGGGTTTTTCTATTGGTGCGGTGGGCAGTGTTGCTTATGGCGTTTATCTGTGGGTTATTTTAGTTTCAAGCTTTTAGCTGGTGAAATGGTGCTATTGTGTGGTTATGGTTGCTAGTCTTGTTTGTATTATAGGCTCGATCTTTATGTGATCCTAATAGCTCTAAGGTAGGTGAACAGGAAGGTGTTGGAAGAGCTTCATTTTATGAAATAAGTAGCAGGAGCTTAAATGTAAATTGAAATTGTATGAAAGTTCAAGTTTATGTGTGCTTTGTTTTGGTCTTTCTTGGATGACTTTTTTTTTTTTTTTTTGGGCCTGCTTTTCATTGAATTGTAGACCGCCCTCAACTTGTGAAGGAAGATTTATGCAAAGTCAGAGATAATGCTGACAATGAATTTACTGAGGTTAAATTTGTCATTGGCAATGTATAGAGGAACTTTGACTCCATAGTTTGATAGAACTAAACAGTGCATTCTATTGCTGAGTTGTAAACTAAGACTGCCCTTGCAAGTTCATTTATATATATATACACACACACATATATTACAATTGTTGCAATTTTTTCCTACTTTTTTCTACTTTAATTTATATGTCACTTCATTTTTTTTTTTCGGTATTAGGTGTTTGTAGGTTAACCATGATCAAGGTTTAGAGGAAGTAGGTGTTGGCGGTGGAAGACTTTGAATTAGTAAACTCAGAACTGGTAAGCTTTTGTTCTTTCTCCATTTGTAGTGGTATGAGTTTTCCAAAAGTTATGTATTGATTGTTATCATTTTTTTTTATTTCACGCTATCTGTTTGATTTCAGTTTTCTTTACTTTAAAGTATATTCATATATATTAAGAGAATGGTAATGGAAATGTAGATTATAAGGAAGGAGAAAAGGAGTCAGTGGTTGTTAAGTCTTCTCCCGAAACCCCTCAATATGATGTTAGATCAAAAGGGTTGTGCTGATAATTCTTCTTCCATTTGGTAGCCACAATGCTAGAATTCTTTAAAGGTGAGCTCTCAGTCGACATCGACAGCGACACGGTCTAATGATGATCTTGATTATAATCCAAGGAAGCTAAGATACATGGATGATATAATAGAAAAATTTAAACCAACAACTAGATGTTGTTGATGTTGGTATACTGGTTAGGTATTAGGCTTTTTCCCTAGTGCCGTTGAAAATGGTGACTAATTAGTTGTAATGCTGTAATCATCTTGGTGGAAAGAGGATGGTCGCAGGTGGTGGTTCTCGATTGGTGATGTGTATATTTAAATATATCGCGTGCCTGGAGACTTGTCGATATTGTTTCAGTAGATACTTGGCTATGAAAAGAAATTGGTTTGGCTAATAGGTGTGTAATGTTGTTATCTTTTGATTTTTTATTACTTTTTTCTCATTATTTTTGGTATTATTTTTTTATAGTTCATAAAAGTGTGTCGATGGGTTTTGTTCCTATTTGCATACTTCAATAGAAATTCAAAAGTAGTTGCAATAATGAATACAAATATTATAAAGATGGCTACGAGCCTTAATTTGCAGAAACGCGCATGCCAAATACCTTTTAAGGAAAAAATTATTAAGAGCATAATTTGAAGGAGGAATGATAGAAAGATACATCATAAACAATTGAATATAGCAAAATTTTCATCCTAAATAATTAAACTGAACAATGAAGACATGTTACAGAAATTCAAGCTAACAGACAAGAGGAGGCACATATAAATGCTAGTTTCAATAGGGATGTTTTTGGACTTAAGATTCTCTTTGATCTTTGTACATTGTAAATTGGTTTTTGAAGCTCGATGTTATGTTCGTAACATTTGTTAAGTGTGTAGAAAACAAAAGGACAGTGAGGAGGTTGCTGAGATTTATGTGCCTATGTTTGTTAGTCCATATAAGGTTAATAAGGAGTGGTGGTATCAGCTGCAGCATATTGGAGATTGGTTTGAGGAATCGTATGTGGTTATATTTTTTTTCTTAGACAAGGGCGTGCATTTTGTTTTTTTTCTTCTTTGCTTTTTTTTTTTTTTACCTTTTTTTTTATTTGGGTTTTCATGTCTTGCTTTGGTTTCTTGCAATGTTTTATGTATGGAGTGATGCATTTAGATGTGATGTTTTACTAAATGAGGTTGCACATGGTGTTGCCTGCAAATAATCCAATGAAAGTGAAGTCTATACATTCCTTTTTGACAAAAGATGTAAAGCTATTTCTCATATGATGGAAAGAAGAAGATTGGTTATGCAGTAGCCTATGCAAATGGCTAGGTACTTGTTCAGGGGCATTATTAGATTTGCTCAAAACTGGCCAGAGGTTGATTATTTGTTCATGCCAATTAATATTGATGTGAAATTGCTTTGGATGTTGGGGGGTTTTAGACCTTGTTAAATGGGAGTTTGTAGTCTACAATTCATCTGAGATACTCTGCAATGAAGAAGCTATTCTCAAACATGTTGTTCACATGCACAAAGTCACTCCTATGGTTGTTAAGATTTTGGAATTGGGTGTAATCTTGTGGCTGAATCTCCCATGCCTTGTAGGGTTGCATCAAGTTTACCCCAATAGTGATATGGGTTAGTTTTCTAAGGCTAGTTTTGTTTTGTTTTCTGTTTTTTAGGTTTCTCTTCTTCACGATTTAATTCGTGCCTTGTTTGATGTAGGTTTGATTCTAGAATTTTTATTTTGAAGTGTACGGAATATATATTTCACAATAAGATTGAGGAAATGCATCATCTTTTCGACGCAGTTGCGGCGAGAAAGAATATGGTGGTGCACTTGTTTAAGTTTGCCAAAGAAAGGGCAAAAAGATAGTTCTAGGAATGTGGAGATATGGTGGAGTTTAGTTGATGTTTAATGGAATATTTATGGGATGTTGCAAAATGGTGATTTATATGTGATTACTAGTTAAAATTTAAGCGATTTTTACATCAAGCAGAATTTAAAGAATTTATAAATGTAGTCAGTAATAAGCATGAAAAACAAAGAGAAATATCACTATGTATTACTAGATGCCTTTTCTTTTCTTGAAGTTCCAATTGCTATGTAATTTCAAAGACAATTGTTGTTGGCGTTCTACGCTTGGTGATTTGAGACAATGGGTTTTCTGAGAACTACACCATGTATGTTTGAAATCATCTAATTAATCAACATCCTCAGTATCAATTTTACAGTTGTAGCTTCCATTTCGGCAGTTTCTAGGTGTGAGTGGAGGTTTTTTGAAGTTTTTAATTTCTGAATTTTTTGGGTTTGGGTTTTCAATGTGATATTTTTTTTATTATTTATGTTTTTTCAGGTTCAAATGTATGGGTATTTTTCCACGGTTGATGGGTATATATCTAAATATTTGCTTCTAAGCAGTATTCTAGCTCCATATATAAAATATAGACCCATTTGTCTATATTGCCCAATTTAAAACCCTAAAAATATTTAAATTCATATGTTGGAAGAAAACAAAGATTTTACCAAATTCAAAGTCGATCTCAAATTGGATATTGATATTTTTTTTTTTACTTTAAAATCTAACAATAGCTAATTAGATCTCAAAGTTTCATTTCATACCTAGTAATTTCACCTCTACATTGCACTGGATGCTTTGACCAAATATAATAAACAACATATAAATAGTATATTCTTTGATTGTATAAAAATTGTTAAACATTTATTATGTGTTTCAGCAAAAAATGATATACAGATGTACTGAAGAATAATCAAACATGATCATTTGGGAAAGTTAACGTTAGAATTCAGCCACAACAATTATTATTCCATAAGCTCTTTCATTTTGAAAGCACGGGGGAGCAGTCAATATAACTGTGATTTATATGTTTAGTTGATGTCATACGCGCGCAGAGTATGCCCCAAAGGCAAACACCACCATACACTGCCTAAAGCCTATGTGTGTATGACGATGGGTCCCCAAAGACCTATACATGACTGGTCATGTACCGCGGAACAAATCACACAATGTAGAACGAGTAGTCACTGAACTGGTCAATACACTGCGGAACAAATCACACGGTGCAGAGGGGGCAATGATCACACATGTACTTTGGTGGTTTTGAAAATAATTCTTATAATATGCTTTCACAAACACTTCACAACATAATAATGTAAATTCTTTTACCAATCTTTATTCTCATAATATAAAACATTTCACATAGCATGATAATTATAATAGCATAATTTTCCTGAAATTGAGAATCTATAGAAATAATGAAATATTTCATGAAATACTATAATACTTAAATAGTTCAAAACTTGGAAAAATTATTTTCCCACTCACAGAATTATAGCTATAATCTAGCGTGGCTGATAAGCTCTCCCAATCTCCTCGTCACCATATGAAATAATGAGAATGTCCATTAACTTAAAGTACCACCCTAATTCCTTCGAGAGTGTCATAACACGAAAATTCACAAATAATCAATTCAAACTTATTTTTAACATCCCAATACTACACATTGTTAAATACATCTTTTATTCTAACATCACTTCTCAAACATACTACACCATAATCTCAACCTCAACATCCATGCACATTTAATAAGGAAAATCCACTAAATAATATTTCCAACTCATTATTTACTACTTTTCATCACCATTTAGCCACAAATTACCTTTCCTAACAAGAATCCATAAAATCCCCAATTTCACATTCTAGGGTTCATGGCAATCTCCGAAAAATTTTCAATTGAAGTTGCTAAGTTAAAACCCATCCTTCCTGTAACATATAGAACAATTTATCCAGCCTCAATCTATGAAAATAAACTACAAGATTAATATTTAATACCAAATGCATAAACCTTAAAAATCACCACTTGACTTACCTCTTTGGATTTATGAAAGAAAATCCAACACCTATGTGTTAAACCATGTCAAAAAGTGCAAGACCTCCAATTTCTTTCCTCTTTCTCCTTCCTTTTCTTTTTCTTTCTCCCTTTTTCCCCTATTTTTTTCTTCTTCGGCCGAAATCATGTGGTGAATGTGTATTTATGGTGTTTGTGTTTGTTTGACCCAAAAAATGCAAGACTTCTTAATATTAAAGGGAAATTTTCACTTGAGGTCCCTCAACTCTTTTAAGTCCTATAAGTTGGTCTTTAATTTTTAAAAATTTTCATACAAACCCTCCAATAATTATCTTATCCCTTTTGACACCTTTATGGCTTGGACTTTGACCCTATAATTTTGACTTCGACCGGGCATGTAGCAGAAAATAATTTTGGAAAATTCAGGTCGTAACATGGCTGAAGGCGGGTGTATGCATGCATCTTTTTGAATTTTGGCCGTGAAATCGTGTGACATTATATGTGTATGTATGCTATACATATATGTCTAGGTTCTTGAGTGTATGTATATGTATATATGCGCATGTGTATATGTGTGCACTGAGCATCGTGAAGGTAAAATAGGTGGTACTGGTGCATATACACTGCTACCTAATTGTGGAAGATGACCACGATGATAGTATCCTTGTTCATGGGAAAAGCATATAAAAGGGAGAAGCTCCCAAGATATACAGACTCGACTCGACTCGACTTGGAAAGAAAATTATGAACTTGCTGCCGATGGTGTGTAATCATATAAAATATACGTATGAATATATACATATAAAACTAACAGAAATTTCCATGCATTCAAATAATGAGGTTTATTTTTAAATTATGAGTAATCATTACATGTATTGAATTCTTTATAAATTACAAGGAATAAAAAGTCATACCAGAAGCATTAAGGATTCGAGAGAGAGCTGGCGAGGAAATTACCAAAGAATAGATCTAAAGTTTTATCCTATGGGTTTTTGTATTCTAGTCCCTTTCAGATTTAAAAACACTTAAATAAGCCCTAAACTAATGGTCAACTCAAGTCTTGACCCTAAAATTTTCCCAAGACATTTAAGCTGACCCTAAATTTATTATTTGAATCAAAATGGGTCCCCAAGCATCTTAAAAAATTAATCTCAACCCCTAAACTTTCAATTTTTGCATAATTTGTCTTTAAACTTTTAATTCTAATCACATAAGTCCATATACTTTTAATTCCACTTAAATTCGCCCTCAAACTATTCAAATAATTAATTTTGAAGTCCTTTAAATTTTATAAATCTCTGATTTAGTCCCTAAATATTTAATTATACCATAAGACATTAAATTATGACTTCTAACCCTAATTAATTTCCTTTATTGTTAGATGAAGCGCTTGGATAGTTGAGAAACTTACTTTTCAAGAATTTACAGCTTGACTGGAAACATTACAAGGTAGACTCCGTATTTAAAGACTTTATTTCCTTAGGCACGAGTACTTATTTGATTCATATTATAATGATATGCATGATTAATGTGAATTTAATGTTATTGCCTACTAAAACGCATAAGTATTATATGAGCCTATTAAAATGTCTCGCCTATTAAGAGGTGCTTTATGATGTTGGCCTATTAAAAGATATCACCTATTAAAAGGCATATGAATTTTCTGCTTATTAAAAAGCATGTTTATTTGCATGGTTGTATATATTATTGTGATATAAATAATGGTGCGCGGGGTCTACTGAGTTCAGGATGATAACAACAAGCATGTGGAGAACACGATGGAGGCGCTGATGATTAGTTAGTTATTCAGACAAGACTAAACGAACATTGTACTCAGTATAGTCAAACTGAATTCGTGTCTGAACAGAATGTATAAAATCCCTAAAGCACCCCAGGTCTTGCCTATAAATATGGGCTCTGGGGTGCCATTGAGGGGGAGGCTTTTTGGCCTAGATAATAGAAATTAGAAAAAGAATTAATACAATTTATTCATTGATATCCGATCTCAAACCTAATCCTACTCTCCTGTACACACACTCATATAGTGTCTCGCTTCGATAAGAAACTCTAATCATACTTCACAATCAAATCACCTTTTCGTTGCTGACTTAGGTCTATGTCTGTGCTCACTATCAACATATGTACTCTAAAAATATTTTTTATTCAGAACCAGTAAAACCAGAGGACATGAAGATGATATAAAATGATAATACGTAAAAATATTCATAATTTATTTTAGAAAAAATAGTCATAATTATTAATATTCATACCCAGGAAATTAAGAAAAAATTAAAATTTATTTAGACTAATGATATATATCTTATCCATCAGTTAGACAATTAGATAATCAAATTTATCTATGATAAAACAATTAAATGATGATAATTATCTATCAGTTATTTAATTGAATATTGAATCTTGTTTCAAAAAATAGAATGGTGAATCTCATCTATTATCATGCTCTACATACCATTTGATTTAGAGAAATGACTAAGGTGGAAAAGAATTAAAAAAATAAAAAAATTGAGATCGGAAGAGCACAATGTCATACTATTTACCACGATAGGAAACAAAATGTCAAAAAAGGCTATACTAACAAATTTTTGGACAGAAAACTACCGTATAAAGGTACTACTGAATTAATTCTTTTTATTAATATATATATAGACAGTGGCCTAGCTAGGAATTAAATCTTGCGGGGGCTAAATGGTAAAGTCATATTAACCATATATTGTTCTCTTTGTCAAAACAAGGTGAACGGTAAACTTCGATGCAAATAATTTTGTACATCAATATTTACTCTCCAAAATAATTTTACATTGTGCTTTACATACAATACAATTATACAAAACAAAAGATCAAAATATATATCAATTCAAGGGTGGAGATGGTTTCAGCATTTTAAATTGGTCTCGTAGTGTCCGCATCTCTCCAAACTCATCAATAAAAGAATCCATTGAGAAAGTGTTAAAGACGTGTGCTCTTCCGATCTATATAAAATCATAGCATTAGACAAAAAGTCATCCCCCATTGTATTTTTCAACCTCGTTTTAATGATCTTCATAGCTGAAAATGCATGCTCAGTTGTGGCTAAGGAAACTAGAAGAGTTAAAATGAGGTGGATCAGCCCATCAACTACATTATAGTTCACTGATTTACCAATCATTGCCAACACTTGACACAGCTCAAGAAGCATTGAAAAGTTTTGAAACTGAGAATTACATTGGATTTCAATTTCAAAAAGCTCCAGCTGATTTTTCAAATGCAACTTCTCCTGATTAGTAAAGTCAACTAGATGAAATTTATGTGCCAGCTGGAAGATTTTCTCAACATCAAATGCTTTATAGTCCTCCTTAGGATCTAATGATGAGCTAAGAATAAGTAAATCCATTATATCTTCCTTAAATATGTTGCTTATCTCTTGAATTTGAAAATCTACAGTTGCTAGAAATAAATCAATTCTATAATGATGCAACATAATGATAGAATCCTTTTGTTTCCTTCCTCGACCTGCTTTGTATATAGAATCCATATTGTGAATATCTATCTTTTTTTGCAACACAAAATGACTTTACCTTGTTCAATAAATCATCCCATCCCTCTTCTCTGTATTTTTGAAGCTGATCCTTTGTAATTGTCACCAAATCCATTGCATTCATAATACCCTGGGGCTTAAATTGTATGGCCTGACAAAGAACATCTGTATATCCCATGATGTCTATCATCAAATGCAAAATAAACACAAACTCAAAAGATGTAAGAACATCATACATACCATAAGTTTCATTCCTATTAGTTAGAGTGCTTCCGTCATTGATAATATCAGCTAAAATAGAACAAGTATCATCAAACAAAACTAGCAGACTAGAAGCAGAACTAAAGTGTGAACTCCATCATGCACTACCAACACGCTTAAGTGTTCCAATATGATTTTTCCTCTACTTGTTTCAATCTCATCATTTTCATCATTTGCAATCATTTCTGCAATTCTAGCTGCTTTAGAGTTTTTAAGTTTGCCCGCTCGTTTACTTGAAGAGGTGACCAAATTAGCAATGAGAGATAAGTAATCAAAAAACTGTGAAACTGGAATGACTTACCTTGATGTAGTGACAAGTGCCAACTAAAGTCGATGAGCAAAACAGTGAATATGGTATGCATAGGGACATTTTTCAAGAAACAGGGCTTGCAATCCATTCCACTCTCCTCGTGTGTTGCTAGCTCTATCATATCCTTGACCACGGATATTTAGTATGCTAAGATTGTGATGAGATAGGATTCTATGTCTCTCATTCTTCAAAGTTGATGCCTTTGTGTCAAGAACATAGACAACGTCAAAGAATCTCTCTCAAATATAACCTTCCTTATCAACAAATCTGAGCACAATGGCCATTTACTCTCTCTTTGATGTGTCTTGAGACTCGTCTACTAGAATGCAAAATTTGGCATCACTAATTTCGTTGACAATAAATTATTGCACCTTGGATGCTAAAAGGAACAAGATTTGTTTTTAAATCTTAGGAAAGGTGCATGTTGCAATCTTTGGAGCATTTTTCAAAACAACTGCGTCTACTTCTTTGTTAAAAGTAGCAGTATGTTTAATAATATTAATAAAACCCCCTATTGATTGAGTCTGAACTTTCATCATGACCTCTCACTGCTACGCCCTGAAATGCGCACCATTTTGCTGCAGCTATAGACACTTTAATTTTCAATTTGTTGCCAACAACTTTTTTATGGCTTTGCTTCTCAATAACTTTAGCTATATGCAGCAAAGAATTCAACTAGTCATGACAATAGTTAATGGCCTTCTTTCATTGAGTTTGGATCGGTTCCTATATGATTTAAAAAGGCACAAATTTTCCCATCATTGACTTTCTTCCAATTCCAAAAGTCTTCGATAGTGAATGCATTTTGTGCCATACATGTACATAGTGGTGCAAAATGATAGCACGGTAGACAAAATGCCCCATTTTTTACTAGAGAAAATTCTAACCAATCTGGAAAGATTTTATACCAAGTAGAGAGAAAACACCAACCATTCGGAACGTCATAAAATGATGTTTTAGGAGGAGTTGGATGGTATGGATCAAATTTCAAATAAGCACACCTAATTGCATCCCTTTGTTGTATAGGAAAACCCAAGATTAGTTTACGAAGTCTAGGATCACGTTCCAATGAAGGTAGATTGAATTCATGTTCCTCGGATTCAATTCTCAAGCTTTTGTTTGGATGGACTTCAGGTGAAGAAGCAATATCATGTGGATCTTGAAAACTTCTATCTCCCGAAGTAAGAGATTCATGATTAAGGTAGAAGTATCAACAATTTGAGGCTCCTTTTTTGAAGAAGGCTTCAATTTTCTTATTTCCTATATATGCTATGTAGCCATTCTAATGATCAATAAGATACCTAAAGAAAAGTTCAAAAGTACATAGTAGGATTCATGAATCATGAATAATAACTCAAAAAGGGATTTCCAAACAACCAACTTCACACCAAGAAAGAAAATCTAGAACTAATGGCCAAATCATTTATCCTCTACCAACAACCTATCTTTCCAACAAAAAAAGGCACTATTTTCTATTATTGTCAAGCATTTCAATGTTTGATTTCTTGTGTTTTAGTTTTACCGTTTAGTTCCAATATTTCGTTTCTATTTTCTACAATCATTGAGCAAGGAAGTGCACAACCACATGAAGTAGTAAGTACTAATTAGTAACTAATAACTATATCTCTTATAAGTTACAAGATTAGGGCAAATACTAAATCACAAAGAGTGAAAGAACAAAAATAATCATCTAACCATGAACCATGTAAATTTGGAATAAAAAATTAAATCCGTTGCCCACAGCTTCTAATAAGTAATAACATGACCATTTGGATTTTGTAAAAAATTAAAAGTTAAAAAGAAAAAAGGAAAAATACAGCTTCAGTGTTAACACACAACAGTAGAATGCATGAGAAATGCACGCTCAAGAAACAAAATACAAGAAATAAAGAATGAGGAAGATGAAGAGAAAAAATGAACCATACTTTTCCCTCCATGATCATCTTCTTGATTTCTCCATTCCGATCTTGAAATTGAGATTTGGGTCAGCCTGTTTATGTTTGGTTTTGCCTTTCCCCTTTCTCTAAGCAAACTATTGTTTGTTTTCAATTGAATGAAAGTATGAAATTGAAATTGGGTAATTGCTAATTGGGTTGGAGTTTCAAGTTTGTATATACAAAGATTGGATATATTATTGTGGGATAAAACTAAACTAAATAGGGGGCTTTAGGTAAACAGCTATAAAATGGGCTTCACACTCAGCAAAAAACCACAGAATGAAGAAATAGCATAAATACACTTTTCATTATCATAAATAGGCAGTGGGTATTTTTGGAATAAGATTAGACAGCCAAAATAAAAAAACAATTACAATTATTAATTAAACCATCAATAATCTAGATAATGCAGTTACACACATAATCAGGTTGGTTGGGATCACAATACATCATCCAAATAAATTTGAATATCCCTCTCGACAATTCAAATTCAAATGCATAGACATGAGGAAATTAGATACATAATTGAAAAAACAAGAAACGTAAAGATCTCCCAGTGCAGAACTACATACTAATCATTCATCGTCCCAGGTATGTGTTAGTATCAATTTGCTTCCATTTTTGTTAATCATTAGAGTATTCTATGTTTCATGTTTCATTAGAGTATTCCATGTTCCATTTTTAACTCTGATATGTTGACAAATGAGTTACCAAGACCTACTTAATTAATCGTAAAACATATAGTAATAAAACCATTCGCAATCAGTTTGATTAAGTACGGCATGATATATCTAGATTGAGTTAGAGGTATAATAAACATTAGCTAGGTAGGATATATCCTGGTTCATTAGACGTGAAAAGTAACGCGTAATCTAGTGCAGAAAAATTAACATAGAATCAACAACAAAATTGTTGACGTGGAAACCCAAAACGGGAAAAACCACTGGTACCCTTGCCTTTTGTTGTTTTTCGCTATACTAAAAAAGTAAACAAGTGATATCTCAATATACAGTTAACACTCAAAAAGAAAACTTATAAAAGAACTCACTCTTTATGCCTTTTGACATATTAACAACTTTTGTTGCTCCTCTTCTCTCTGTATCAAGCTATAATGGGAACATATATCACGCTCTTAGAGATCACATGAACTCATCTTGGGACACTTGAATCCTAAACAACTTCAACCTCGTGTGGATAAGTCCCTCGCACATATGTTGGTCCCCTACCAACGCACTATGAAGGTAGCCAAGCCAAACACAATTGCAGAATGTGTTAAGCACAATGCAAGAATGAATCTCTCAGATGGTTGTGTGTTTGCTTTCTTGTTTGCATCGAGTTCTAAGAATAAGGCTTGAAGGTATTCTCGACTTGTGGCTTTTTTACCTACTAAAGAACCACATATATATAGCATGGACTTTGAATTCTTGTACAAGACAACAATTAAAGTTGCCATGTACATGTAGAATGTAAATACAAGGAAAGTAGAATATTAGTTTACCGTAAAGACCTAAACTTACCTTATACAAATAGAACTTTGCATGTGCAGAGATTTAGACCTAGTTAAACATGGTGACTAGTATACAACACAAACTAGGAAACTTAGAATGCATGAATTCGATTTTCTTGGATCTAAGCAAGTATACACATGCCAAAACACCTAGTTGTCATCCAAGAAAATAATAAATTTGTATGCTAAAAATGTCACACCTTAAACATGTCATGCAAATATTACATCAAAATAATTTTTGACACCACAAATAAAATTAGAATATGCCAACACGATTTGTGTACGAACAATTTCCCTCTTCAGCTTTTCTAATTTTTCCAAACCTTAGTAGCGCAAATGTTAAAAATTTTAAATGGAGCAAAAACATATAAACATTTAAGCACGAATTACTTCTCCCCCTTTATTAGTAAACTCCACCTTAGATATATCCACTTCCCCTCAACATATAATCACAAAACAAAACAAAGTTAAGAGTCATGATTTGCTAATATACTTCTCCCTTTTCTAATAAAAGGGAAAAGCCAAATGAATAATGTTTTGAAGAGGGTTCTCTAATAAGCTGTTCTAATTCTTGCCTTCATTAATTGCTTCAGATTTACTTATCACGAATGATAGACTAACACTGCTTGATCTATCAATTAAAGCTCCAGATGCATCTGGACTAGATGCGTACAAACAAACATATGCAATATAAAGAAATCAACGTTAGTTGAGATTAAGTACCGAATACTTTCCAAAATGCCTGTGGAAGTTCACACTATGAAGTATTTAGTCAACATAACTACTCTCAATTGAAGAATTTTTATAAATTTATCTTTTTTTTCTTTTTCTTTATCTTTTTATATAGTCAATCATGGCACTACTTTGTACCTTGTGAGGACCTGATTTATTGAGCCTTATGAGTGATGCACAAGAAGACCGATCATCATCTAAACAACTCTCATAATAAAGAACACAACTTTTAAGTTCTCGGCTTGCTCGACTTTTTCTATAATTTTAAGCATTGTCTTCTGAGGGTAAAGATAGCTAGCTACACGCACTCAAAGACTTGGTTAACTGGTAGCTTTTTCCCTTAGTAACTCTGCCTCTTAGACATTATTAGTCGTAAATAGTGCCAAAGAGTGTAGATACTGACCATAGGTCTACATTAAAATTATAACTCTCAATCAGCAACCCCTTATAGCGCAAAGCAGGCTAGATGTATTCCATCCTTATTTTACACAGTTTATCTTTATGGAATAAGGAGAACAAGTTTTGGCTGATCTTTTCAAGTTGTGTCCTCCTCTAGGTATCTTAGTGATATTTTGTATATTTATAAATGATTTGATTAATATGAATATGAATGACACACAAATCACACAATAACAAAAAATACAAAAATAAAATTCTTCTATTTTTTGTGAATTTTGCAATTTTTTTTTTGATTGATGGCTGAGATACAAAGGTATTAATGCAAATATCTCAGGTCTAGTAGTGTCAGTAGTGATGGTTAGTAAACCTTTGAGTTGATACTCAGTTTGAACATATATCAATATAACCATAAAGCTGTTCAACAAGTTAAGAAAATAAGTGACGTGGACCATGCAAAAGTGTTGAACAAGCTATTCAGAGAATTTGCACTAGGTCATATGAAGACACAATAGTAAAGGTAGGAATAAATTACTCCCTGTACTAAAAAAAAAAAAGATGAAATTCATTCTCCAGTCATTCCTGATTTTGGTTATTTTCTTATTCAAAGGTCAAAATCTGTTTAAGTAAAAGAAGGATGCATCTCTCTCTAGTCTTGCTGTAGATGTTTCAATATCAGATTCTACTAGATATGTCCAGTTTCCTTACTCCTCCTTACTCATGACTTGATGAGTGTTTTCTTCATGAGATAAAGTTTCTGCAAATATACCAAACTCACAACCCCCAAGATCAAATTGTATCAATGAAATTAATTTGAGAGTTTTTCGGGTAAAACATTAAAGAAATTAAAACATTAAAATCCAAAAATTAAAACGCATATGAATTTTTTTTTTAAATATGCAAATATAAACAAAGCATAAATAAAGTAAACATCATGTGCTAAGTCTTGTGATTAATAGGGTATACAAGCTCAATAGAAACCAACTTACTTTTATAAGTTTTCAAATAATCTTTTTTAACCAAAGTTTGTTTCTCTTTCAAATTAGCCTTGTTCTTGGACCTGTTTTCACCAATAGGAATGTCATTTTTGCTTTTATATTGCTTGTTTAAAAATCTATGATAATTAGATTTTTCTGTCCTTTAATCCCACAATAAAAGAAAATAGGCATATAATATGAAGAATGAGTATAACGCTTCCTATGGTGATTTTTAGTCATGTTCACAAAATTTGAATATTTAGACTTCACATGACAATGATGACCAAAACAAGAATGAGTATGAGATGAGTGGTACTTATGAAGTCTTATGTGGTTGTGATGTATAAGTATTTCTTCTTCCAAATGGGGTTCTTTTCATCTCAATTTGATCTGCTTCATGCCATTTACTCCTGGCTACTATGTGCCTTCTTGACCCATTTTGAACTCTAGTATTAGACATACCTTTCTAATTTCAGTTCAGGTTTTTGGTCTATACAGATATATCTAGTTTATCTTTAGTTGTGCCAGATGTGTCTGCTCTAGCTTGAGTTATGCCAGATGTATTTGGTTCAGGGTCCTATAGACATGTCCTTGAGACAATTTTGTTAGGCTAAACCTGTGTATGATGTACAATTGTAGTACCTTTAGATTTGCCACATGTCAATTAAGACTAAATCCTGGTCGTAGGTATAACAGCAGAAATAGAACCACTTTTGATTGAAGACTTGACAGACTTATTTGAAGGAGTTTGACTAGAGTTCTGAACTAATTTGTTAGATGTAGTAGGTTGGTATCTTGTATTTTGCTGTTGGTGCTTTCGTAGATTTTTCTTCTAAACAGTTCTGCTCGAAGAGGGTTCAGATGTATCTTGCTTGGCTCCAGAATTCTGTTTTTGTTCTACAAGATCTTTTTGAAAGTTTTTCCCTAATGCTTTCACAAAAACTATCTGTTAGATAGCTTTGCCTTTTTCTTTATATCCTAGCCCAGATCTATCTCCTGAAGCTCTTCCATAACTAAGAACCTCATTCAGTCTTATGACTCTAATGGTAAGTTCTTTGACTCTTTCCATAGAGTTAATTAAGTTCTCATTGATTTTCAGTTGATCCTCTTTTTCTTATAATAATCTTTAGAGAGTGAATATTGTTTATTCACTTGCATCTTTCTCATTTCGCATAGTCAAGGCAATGGCTTCAAGAGTTGCAACTTTCTCCTGTTCAGCTGCTGATTCTTTTCTTATAGTAACACAGGTTGAACAACCTTCAGTATCTGCTTCAGATTCTAGATTTTAAGAGCTTGACTGAGTTGAGCAGGATGTATCTGGATCGACAGTTCCTGCAATAAAGTTGTTGTTAGATTTATATCCTGATTGAAGCTGAGCAGTTAACATAGTTACCTAATCATCTGAAATATGATCATCAGTTTCAAATTTAGATATGTCCTCGTCATCCTCAATAGCTTAAATCTTTCGTTTGATTGAAATTCGGATATGTCTTTCTTGCTTTTGTCTGGGTAGAATATATCAGTTTTGTCTATTAGCTAGATAGATCCTGTAGTTAAACATTTCTCAGAGTCGTTTCCTATACGAACATAAGTAGTTAAACTTCTTACCTGATTTTTAGAGATGTCGAAGCCAGACATATCCTCCCTACTTTCAAATTCCTTTTTTAGATTCAGAATCTTCCAACTTTGTTTTGAAAGCCATTCTAGGATTTTGTCTTTTTTCCTTTTTAACAAGTTCAATTCATATGTCACCAAGGTTTCAACAAGATCTTCTACTCTCATCGCCTCAAGATTCTTGCTTTCCTCTATAGCTGTGACTTTTGCATGCAATCTGTCTGGTAAGGATCTAAGGATTTTCTTATTAATCTTCTTTTTAGAATACTTTTTGCCTGGAGCATGTGCTTGATTAGTGATTTCACTCAACCTAGCATAGAAATCCTTAAACTCTTCACTGTAGCAGTTGTTCCTTCATTGGCTACTTGAAGTATATCCTAAGCTTCTTTAGCTATCCTGCAAAAAAAAGATAAGTCTGAACTGAGATTGATCAATAAAAGAAAAAATAACATTCAAAGCTTTAGAATTCCAACTACTTGCACTTAGTTCTGCTTCAATTTATTCTATCATAGGTTTTTCAATAGTTTGCCCATCTTTAATAACAGTAGGTGCAGTGTAAGCAGTAAAATCCCATACTCTTACATTAATAGATTGAATGTGTATCTCAATTCTAATATTCCAGAATGCATAATTTGAGCCATTTAGTATTGGAGGTAGAGAAGATACACTACCTAAACTCCTATCCATGTCTAGATAACCAGACCTCACTTGTGTTTAAGTAAAGCCGCTCTGATACCAGTTGTTGAAAAATAAGTTACCTAGACCTACTTAATTAATTATGCGATTAATAATTACTCAATGTAAATTCTGTATCTATACAACAAAGAACACAGTTAATGAACAATAACACATATAGTAATAAATCAATTCGCAATCAGTCTGGTTAAGTACGGCAGGATATATCAAGATCGAGTCAGAGATATAATAAGCGTTAGCTAGGCAAGATATATCCTGGCCCATTATAGGTGAATAGTAATGCGTAATTTAGTGCAGAAAAATAAACACAGAATCAACACTAGAATTGTTGACGTGGAAACCCAAAAAGGGAAAAACTGCCGACATCTTTGCCACGGGACTACCGATCTACTAACAAAAGGAAAATTTTAGTACAGAGAAAGATGACAAGTGTGACGCCCCGAGTTCTAAGCGCCCGAGACGTCGATAAAAAATTTTTTTTCTTCTCTTCTAAATAAAATGAATCAAGAGTAAATATAAAGCGGAAAATATCTTGATTAGATCTGATAATACAAAAGATAATTTGTCAGTGATAGTCAACTATTTCTCACGACATCAAACGTTTTCCAAGTACTTAGGTAAGGTTGGAATCAATCAACATCAAAAGTTTTCTAAGTACTTAGACAAAATTTGAATCATTCAAAATGGAGCTAATTTAATTTATTTTGAAGCCACCATTGCTCAAGGCATCTCCTCTGACTCCAAATATGAAAATATTAATTTTGAAAGGAATGATTATTTCATAGAAATACTCAGTAGACGCAATTTATACTACAAACGTACATATAAAAATGCAATTCACATCTCATAAGTCTCTACTCAAAAATAGGCATTGTATGGTAAATACAGGCTAACGACTCTCGTCTCATGCCCGAAGGCATATATATACTAGAGCGCATAGTAACATCATAGCATGAATGCAAAATCTGTGCATAGCAACAAAGCATATACAAAAGTCTCGTCTCCAGCATAAAGCAATTAAGCTCATACAAGTAACATATAAGAACAGAAGTCACATATCCATATGCAATTCATAGAACAATCAATTAATATTAGCGCTATTTTTGAGAAAATATCTTAGAAAAGAGTCTACCTCAAAATTCCACTGAGTCGAGCTAATGGGCAGGGTTTACTTACTTATTCTTCACTCCTCGCCTATAAAAGAATATGAAACTCAAATTAGAATTTTTTGCTAAAATGAGTTATTTTATAAAAGGAATTATTTTTAAACTAAGTTATAATAAAATAATTGTATAAAATCCTTAAGGATGTAGTGTCTAATGTGATTAATACCCAAAAGTTAAGGAAAACTAGAAAATCAAGGATTAACTAAAATTTAGGTATAAAATATATGAGTTTATTTAAACTAATTTAGAAATCCTCAAAAATTCAATAAATCTAAAAATTATAATTTAAATAGTTAAAGTCATTAAATCTCATATTTAATAAAATGGGGCTTAAATAAAAAAACAAGTATAAACTAATTTATGGTTTTAAATAAATAAAGTTAAACATAGACTAAAATTAAAATCTTATAAACTTTTAAAACTAACTTGAAAGAATCCTCAAAATAAAAGACTAAAATAACTGAAAATAAAAGTTTATAGGCCGAAAATAAATAAAACGTAAGTTTCTAGGCCCATCTGAAAGGGATCAAAAGTATGAGGGCCAAAAGTAACCAAATCAGAAGTCATTATGCTTACTTAAATAAAACAGAAGGTTTCGGGCTAAAATGAAACAAAACAAAACTTTGGGGCTGAAGGTTGAATATCAAAAATATATAAAATTGCTCCCTCTACCCCTGCTTCAATCGACTGAATCGAGAGGGAGAAGGGCATGGGACATCGGTGGAAGGGAGGTGCAGCCAGCTTCAGCCTATTCGCCGGCGGAGCCGAGCTAAGAACGGCGCTTGGCCTCCTAGCGTGACGTCCATGGCTTTGGGGTGCTAAAACGGTGGAACTGAGCGGGAGACAGAGGGTTGTTATGTCGAACCCGCCTCGAAATCCAAAAAAATCCGTGGTTTATGTTGGCCAGGGGTGAATGCAGATGCTTAAGTTAGGTTTCTAGATGCGTAGTGAGTCGAAAAATGGAGTTTTTGGGGTGAAATGTGGTGGTGGTGTTGGCACAGTGTCGGTGGCAGTGGTGGTGGTGGCGGTGGCGGCCCACGGTGGTGGTGTCTTTGGTGCCATTTTCCTTCTTGCCCATTATTTTTATCAATGAGATGCTTCAATTGTGAAAATTTGTAAAGTGTGTGTGTGTGTTGGAAGGACAGTGGCGGTCGACAGTGGCTGAGGTGGGGATGCACAATGGTGGTGATGGTGGTGGTGGTATTGGCTCTATTTTCTTCCTTGCCAATTGTTCCACCAATGACATACCCCAAAATCTAAAATTTGTAAAATGTGTGTTGTTGGCAAGATGGAGCAGTGTGTTTGTGTACATGTGTATGTATGTATTGAGTTTCCAAGACATCCCCTGTGTGCATATAAAGAATGTACTAGGGAATGTAACTTTGTGCGTAGATGTACATGGCTGTGTATGTATGAAGGTGTATATTGTTGAATGTATGAAAGTGATTGAGATGAAGATGGTGGTGGATGGTAGTTTGTGTGCTTGTAGGACTTTCTTAAGAGAAAGAGGGAGGGATGGACGTGTGAGGGAGGAGGAGAAGAAGGAGAAGCAGACCTTGTCTTGTGGTGGCTGCTGGATTTGGGCTGGGAGAAGAAGTGAGGGATTGGTTCCATATATACTATTATTTTTAGCATAGGGTTATATGGGGATGGAGGTTTGAATGGAAGCTACCATTTGGGGCAAAGTCTTAATTCCTTGAGGTTAATGATAATAAGTTGGATTAAGGACTATGAATTGAGTTTGGAAATTAAGTAACCAAGTTTTTAATAGACATTGGAAATTGAATAAGAAGGAATTTGTAAGATATTATTTGTTTTTAGCCTATTTTAAAAGGCTAATAAATGGTAATAACTAAATAAATAATTTATTAAACTCTTAATTAAGATAAATATTTATTATGTATAAAGATCGGAAGATAAAGAATTTATTTCCAATAAACATTGGTAGTGACGTGATTTAAGAATTTGTAATTGTAAAGTTTATAGTTTTTAAAATTTTTCGGTCGCTACAACAAGTGATATCGCAATATACACTTAACACTCAAAAGGTAGATATATAAAACAACTCCCTCTTTACACTTTTTAACATGTTGACAACTTTCATTACTCCTCTTTTTTCTCTATTGTGCTCCAAAAGGAGCGTGCATCAAGTACCTAGAGATCACTTAAACTCATCTCGGGACACTTGAACATCTAAGCTACTTGAACCTCGTGTGGAAAGGTCCCTTCTATATACGCATTATGAAGGCAACCAAGCCAAACACAACTATAGAAAGTGTATAAGCACAATGCAAGAATGAATCTTGCAAGTGGTTGTGTGTTTGCTCCCTTGTTTGCGTCAAGTTCTAAGAATAATGCTTGAAGGAATGCTCGACTCATGGCATTTTTACCTACAAAAGAACCACATATGTATAGCATGTACTTTGAATTATTGTACAAGAACAGAATTAAAGTTACCATATATGTGTAGAATATAAATACAAGGAAAGTAGAATGTTAGTTTACTATAAAGACCTAAACTTTCCTTATACAAAGAGAATTTTACATGCATAGAGATTTAAACCTAGACAAACATGGTAAGTAGTATACAACAAAAACTAGAAAACGTAGATATGCATGAATTTGATTTTCTTGAATCCTAAGCAAACATACACACGTGAAAACACCTACTTGTCATCCAAGAAAATAATAAATTTGCATATTAAAAATATCACACTTTAAATATGTCATGCAAATGTTACATCAAAATAATTTTTGACATCACAAATAAAATTAGAATATACCAACACGGTATTTGTACCAACATGATAAACATAAAACTTGAAGACCTGCTCCTGCAACATTACGTACTGAACCTTAGTCTTTCCAGTATGTGACAGTATCAATCTGCCTCCATTTTTGATAATCATTACGGCATTTCATGTTTCATAATCATTATCAACATCTTAAATGAAGCATACAGTAGAGATTCAATAAATAATTTTTGAATTCTAGGCCAGAATGAACAAATGGAAATAGAAATATTTTTTGGCAAATGGAAGTACATTATTCTATACTACAGATTCAAAAAACAAATGGAAGCAGAAACAATTTTCTATTGTTAACCACAGTTTTGATAGCCACCTTACAAGCATTGATAAATTAATTTAGGAAATCATGAATTCAGAAGTTAACTGAGGGTAACAGGTGTAATTGTTCTAGATTTTTATTCCAGTAGGACCAGAGGGACTTAGACAGTGGTAAGATGCTCAGTACAATGATTTATTATGGTGGCTTGTAGGACACAATAGGCAAATATGTTGATCACAATGCTTCTGGAATCTTGATCCCCTCCAATTATTCATATTTTGACGATCGAATGTATTAGCGATGTGTTGAATAGCTGACCACTATTTTGAAGTGAAATATAGGCTTGAAGCTTCTGGACCCTTCTTGGAGATCAATGTTGATTCTTCTCTAGAGTTTTATACCATAGTAAAACAATTGGAAAAGGGATTTACACACTACCCTCTATATCTTAAATACACACAATCAATAGGGGACGACTCTGATCACAATGTTGCAAACAACATTGAAAGGTTCAGTGCAATGCATGTAATACTACCCACAAACACAAAACCATGTGTTGACCCCGACTACCAATGATACCACAGAGGACCTTGCAGCTAAACTATATGGTCGGTTGAACTTGCATTTAAATGATGAAAGTACAGAAACTTTCACCTTAATAGAAGAGCTTGACAATGGTAGTGTACAAGTTGGGAAATATGTGAGACAAAAACTATCTTTGCAATGAGCTTGCCACTAAATGTAATAAAAGAAGGATATGAGTCCAGGACCTATAGATATGATACAAAGAAGTATCACGTGAAGTGTCAAGGGAGTTACTGCAAATGGAGCTTATGAGCAGCACAAATTCCAGAAACAACAATGGTTAAAATCCAGAAAATCTAGGAGAAGCATTGCTGTTTTGGTTTATCTTTCATCTGATGAACACAAGAATGCTACTCAAGAACTTGTCGCCCACTACATCAAATACAAATTCATAAACTCCTATACAATCTACACCCCTGCTGAAGTCATTATAGATTTGTTAAACCTCTATGAAGTAAAGATTAGCTACAATAAAGCACTTCACGTATGGTAACAAGCATTGAAGATGATAAGAGTTGACCCAATAGAGTCATACAAAATTCTTCCTTCATACTTGTATTGACTTAAGCTAACAAATCCTGAAACTATAACAAACATTGAAATAGATGATTATAATAGATTTCAATGCTATTTTGTTGCATTGGGGGCTCCTACTTAGGGTTGGTTATGTTGTAAGCCTGTCATAGTGATCGATGCTAAATATTTGAGTGGTATATATGGTGGTAATCTTTGTACGGCATGCACACAGGATGTCAACAATCATATATACATTTTAGCTTATGGACGTGGAGACAATGAAAATGTGATGTCCTGGTGACGGTTTCTAAATAGATTAAAAGATGCCTGTGGTGAACGGCAAGAGTTATATATGGTTTTAGACCAGCACCGTATTATTAAAAGTATGGCTGAGAAAATCTTTCCATCAGCATCATATGTAGTTTGTTCATACCATTTGTTGAAGAATGTCAGGCTACAATTTAGTAAAAAGGCGAAGGGTGTAAAAGTACAGTTCAATGCAGCTGCTAGGGCTTACACTATCTTGGAATTCAATCTCCTTATAAGTAATATACATGAAGACATCCGCAAATATCTGGTATCACACTGACAACCTGTTAATCTGTCTTTAATTGTTGTATATTATTCTAGAATTATAAATATTGATGATTATAAACTATTGGTATAAATAGAGCAAGGCTAGTTATAACAGATGGTTAAGGGCTTACCAAAAAGTGAATAGATACTCAACCATGATGTCAAATATGGTTGAATCAGTGAACTCAGTCACCAGAAATGCTAAGAATTTCTCAATTGAGGATCTATTTGAATGCATGCAGTTTATGGTGGAAAAATGGTTTAAACACAATCGAGAGGAAGTTGAGGGAACATTAGCAACGCTCACAAAGACATATCAAGCAATACTAAGAGAAACTAAATGAAAGGGGTGCAGACTGTAGGTTTGGCATTATTAAATACATAAATGATATATTTTTACATGCCAAGAAGTGTGTAACAAGACATTAACAAAACACACTCTCCTGTATGCAAGGTACAACCCATTAATACAACAAAATATCAAGTTAACCATGGTAATGCATCATACATAGTGGACCTGGCGGCAAAAACATACACATGTATGAGGATTGAAGTAGATGAGATGCCATGTTCTCGTGCGGCTGTTGTGATTGATAAAGGAAACATGAATGTAGATGATTACTGTTCAAACTACTTTAAAGTGTCAAACAGTATCAGTGTATATTCAAGAGTCATTTATCCTATGGGTGCGAAAAACATTGGGTTCTTCCTAATTTTGAAAATATGATGGTTCTTCCACCAATGAATAGGAAGGGACCAAGAAGGCCGAAAGAGTCTGGGTACAAATCACCAGTGGAGAACAATACAACACCTAAACGTTCAAGATGCAATGCATACGGGTATACAACCAGGAAATGCTAAACACCAAACCCATTAGGAACAATACCATCAAAGAAGAGGAATCGACATCAAACTCAACAGGTAAGATTGGATGTTAATGTGGATGATGATGATGAATTGATGAGTGTAACAGATGAAGGCATTGATTTCCATTGAAGCACAAAAGAATACAACCCCATGGCAAGAAGAAACTAGTGCATATTTACATGTTCTCAATGCCTTCTCATTTTAGCCCTTGCAAGATTATGCATTAACTAGGGAATAAGTAGATAACTACATGGAAATTTTAGAGATCAAGAGCATGAGTATGAGATGTGTTGATGTTTTCATCTAGGTTTATTATTTGAGTTGACTATTTAATCATGTTACTGGAATTCTTTATATGATTTCGATTCTAATTCCAACAGCTGTAGCTAACTCACAGATATATATATATATAGCTATGATACCTTCTATAAAAGTCTTGGTTTACTTAAACATTCCTATAAATATTGTTCAAACATGAAACAAGAATCAAGAGGTTTGGCCTGTCAGTTATGTCCACCAGGAAACATCAAAAATGTCTTTAACCGTTACATAGTAGTACAGCCATATCGTAACAATCGAGCAGAAGAAACATGCCACACAGTAATACTTTTACAAAAAACAATACAACTACCTTAAGCAACACAAACCAATAGAGTTGAACTCTCTTAAGTCAGGAACCGACATAGATTGGAAATAGATAAACCTAGAAAACACTCAGCACTTTAAATCTAGTTCCAGAAGGCATAAGCAAACTCATACTAGATAACAGCATTTTCATACAACTTATAAGTTGATCTCACCGTTGTTTCAAGTGTATTCATTTTCGAAAAGAGTTCTTCCATTGCTACTGACTCTGAAGGGGCCTAATTCTTCCAGGACTCCAAAAACCAAAAGGAGAACATCCAAGATCTGTAATAAAAAATATAAACCAATTTTAGTTGTTTCTAAAAGGGGTAAATTAGTTCGTCTGCTACACAGTACTGCTCTAGCGCACTCTATAAGAGAGTCTTCCGATCTTATAATCTTTTACCTCAATTTAACCACAGAACCACTTTATTAGTCGAAGAGTTCACCAGGGATTCAAAAAAGTTATAAAGTAGTGCTCTTTCAGCCTGTGGATCAATAGTTATATACCCTACATACTGATCAAAATTCATATTTACGGGAGATCGGAAGAGCCACTTGTGAATCTTGATAGCCTTACCCATTTTGAGACGTGATATACACCAGAGAATACTCCCTTGTTTCCTGAAATTGTGTCCAATAATCTGGACTGGGACAATTTTGTGACCTTACTTGACTTGAGAAAATTTTGGAGATAAGTAGTCACATTCACATTTCCAATGTTACAACGGATCAAAAGGCACAACCAAACAAGATCCACAAATTCCTACATATTGATATTACACTGACAGTAATTTTTGAGGTTATATGATTTCGTCTATTAATATAAAACAGGTTACAACTATCTATCTATATATAACAGACCTTATAAGGAATTCAATCTAACGTACCTATTCTATAACTTTATACCTACATTGATACAGGTATAGGAGTACACGAAAACTGAATTGATCATTACATGTCCTCAACAAAACAATAAAAGCAAATAGTATTATGGAGTTAATATGCAAATAAGCAATAATAGGACGTATCAGCTGAATGAACCAGATGACTGAATCAACTGAGACTAAGACCTGATACTCAGACAAGCTTGATAATAAAACGTAACAGAACTATGTATGCCAACATGCAAAAAACAGCATATCAGCTGACCAACACAGCCCAACCAAACAATGAGCAGCCACACTCATTGAACAATTATGTAACACAAGAAACTATACAGAAACTAATGATAGAAACAATTGTAACCAAGAACTAAACCCTTTACTGGCAATGAAACTAAGAACCATACATTAATAATCAAAAGCATCCACAAAAAAAAAAAAAAAAAGTAATCAACCACTGCATTAAGGGAAAATGTCTAATAGTTACTAGTGTATCCCAATAATCTGAAATCCAAAAGGGCCAAAATAGACATTGTGTAGCCAGGTTTAACCCTACCAGAAAAACAAAACTTCAGTTAGCTATGACAAAGAATAAGTCAGGTGGATCTGTAACTTATTCTTAGACTACTCTATTGCAAACTTGTGCAATTGTACAACCATGCTCTTCTGACAAGTCACCGTATCAAATGGTTGAGCCATCTCGTACAGTTTTTTCTAATAAATGTACTCACCATACTTAATGATGAATATACCGCATCACCCCTATTAGGAACCAACATACATAAGAAATCGAACCACAACAGTTGCATAAAGAGTAATTGATGGTATTGACCGTAACAACTAACAAACAACTGAGTACACATACTCCTCAATATTAAAGCAAAGGTTAATGACAGCCTCAATATTAACCATTCCTTCTAATTCAGGAGGCTTTGTGATCTATAGTGATGCATCCAAAAATGGATTAGGATGTGTGCTGATGCAACATGGGAAAGTTATCACTTATGGATCTCAACAACCGAAATCATGTGAAAAAAACCACCCTACTCACTACCTTGAGTTAATAGTAATAGTCTTCAGTCTAAAAATTTGGAGACATTATCTCTATGGTGAGATCATAAGGGCCTAAAATATTTCTTTACGCAAAAAGAACTCAATATGAGACAACGGAGGTGGCTCGAGTTAGTCAACGATCATGATTGTGTCATCAATTACCATCCTAGAAGAGCAAATGTGGTCGCCGATACATTGAGTCAAAAAATTGAGCCAAAATCACAAAAGCTAAACGTAGAAGTCAAAAAGTTTGAGTTAGAAATAATTCCCCAGGGAAGCATATAACTCTATGCATTAACAACAAAGCCAACCTTACGAGAGTCTATTCTTGAATGACAAAAGGACGACTCTTACTGCAGAAAGGTCCAAGAAAAGACCAGGAATGACGAAAGAATGTGAATTCTCCAATAAATGGGTCCTATTGTACAAAGGAAAGGATGTGCGTGCCTAAAAATCTAAGCTTTTGTCAAGAACTGTTAATGGAAGCTCGTAGCACATCCTACTCTATACACCCAAGGCACCACTAAGATGTATCATGCAATTAAGGCACTGTACTAGTGGCCAGGAATGAAGAAAGAAATTGCAAGATTTGTTAAAAAAATATTTGACCTGCCAACAAGCTAAAGCTGAACATCAACAACCAGTAGGATCATTACAACCCATGCCTATTCTAGAATGGAAGTGGTAACAGGTTTTCTTGGATTTCATAACTAGCCTACCTAAGACTATTAAAGGTCATGATGCCATCGGTTTGTGGATTGATTAACCAAGTCAGCCCATTTCCTACCAATTCAGATGACATACAAAATGGAGCAATTTGCTTTCTTATACATCCAAGAGATTGACAGACTATACGGAATAGTCATATCTATTGTATGTGATCAAGACCCAAGGTTCCTATCAAATTTCTGGAAAAGCCTCCACAAGCTCTTGGGAACAAAACTTCACTTCAATACAACTTTTCATCCACAAACCGATGGGCAGACTGAACGCACCATTCAAACACTAGAAGACATGTTGCAAGCTTGTGTGTTAGAATTTCAAGGAAGTTTGGAAAAATATCTACCATTAATCAAGTTTTCTTATACTAATAGTTATCATGGCTGTATTGGTATGCCACCATTTGAGGCCTTCTATGGTTGGACGTGTCAATTGCCTCTGCACTGGGATAAAGTTAGGGAATGATATATATTAGGACCTGATATGATGCAAGAAGTCAAACAAGTTGTGGTAATCATCACCAAACAATTGACTTCAGCCCAAGAGCAATAGAAGAGTTATGTAGATAAGAAACAAAGGCAGCTGGAGTTTAAGGTAGGGGACAAAGTTTTTATTAAGATCTCACAGATCAAAGGAATGATGCGGTTAGGAAAAAGAGGAAAATTGATGCCACATTGCATTGGACCGTATGAAATCATCAGAAGAGTATGACAAGCCTCTTACGAGCTACATTTGCTTGCTAGTCTCGATCGAATACATAATGCCTTCCATATATCAACACTAAAGAAATATGTGGCCGATCCTGTTCATGTAGTATCAAAAGTACCCATAGAACTTCAACCTAACCTGACATTAGAAGAACAACCAATAGAAATCTTGGCCCATGACACAAAAAGACAAAGGAATAAGGAAATTCCCATTTTGAAAGCTTTGTAGAGAAGTGCAGCAGTTGAAAAAGCCACATGAGAAAGGGAAGATGATGTGATTGTAACATATCAAAAATTTTAATAATAATAAATAATAATAACAACAAATTTATTTTTTTCGTCTCACTAATGTTGGGGGCAAAAATATAACTAGAAAAAGTTCAAGGACTAGATAAATGATTACTCTAAAGGCTAACCCTATAGGATTCTAGAAGGGTTAAAACTTTTCACGGCCTTTAATAGAGAAGCATGGAATCACCTTACCATAGATTAAAATTAATCCGACTGCTGACATTCCAAAGGCTAACCCTATAGGATTCTGGAAGGGTTAAAACTTTTCACGGCCTTTAATAGAGAAGCATGGAATCACCTTACCATAGATTAAAATTAATCCAACTGCTGACATTCCACTCCCTTTTCTATAAATACGCCTCGGCAATTGTGGAAGAAACAGGAGTATCTGTAAAAATATAAGTGGATACTCCTCAACTAATTCCTATACAATGCAAGTACTACTGTGGTACTGCTATCCCATTGTGTGGTAATTCTATGGAAGCACTTTAGAAGTACTACGGTAGTACTTTTAGAGTACTTTGGGGTATAATACTGCAATTCTCTGGGTTTAGTGGTTTAGAAGCACTGTCGAATACTTTTGGAAGAGCTTAATGTCAAAGCACTAAAGAAGTACTCTGATAATACTTTAGAAGCACTACTAAAGCACTCTGTAACCATTATGAATGTAGCACTTCTAAAGCACTCTATTGCCCTCAATGATTTTGACATTAAGGAAAACAAGTAAAAAATTAATTTCAGTATAAGATTTCTTTTGCAAATTTACTTTAATATCAAGTAGCAGGTGGGTGGAGTTGTTAATTTTTAAAGCTATCATTTTCTTGAAAATAGAAATTTCCATGAAAATGTCTTTTACAGTTCTTTTGGATAATTATCATGCTTCATTCTGAAATTCTTGATTGAACTCTCGTTTACTGTAAATATATGTATACACCCCATTTCTTTCAGTAAAATATTTGAAAGATGAATGCAAAATGAATTATAGTAGATATATGTCAAGTTCCATCAAAGGATAGAGTCACTGATTGATGAATCACTAATTGAGGCAAGGATTAAATAACTGATCCGAATCTCTTGTGATGTTTTATGATTATATTGAGCACAATATTATGACTGATCACTGATTGTGTATTTACTACTAGAAATGATGTTGATTATGCCATGGATAAAATCATTGACAAAGGTTCTTTCAAACAAATTTGCACCCTTTTCCCCATTTTTTTTCCATTTTTAGGAAATAGAGCCGGAATATCTAATGAGAGACATACAAGGTTGGACTATGCATCCTGATTAGTTTGAAATGCATTGGGTCAATATTGCCAATGTTTGGTCTTAAGGCATGTCCACGCCTACTGATCTTACTTGGGAAATGAGCATAATTTAACATGAAATTTACAATCTACGTACCCAACTTTTGAAAGAAGCTTCATCCAAGTTTCAATATAATGACCAGTATCAGTGGTCTCATCTAAATGCAATACTGTAATAAATAATTAGTAGTTTATTAAAAGCTTAGTATTAACCGTGTGAGGAAAAATTTCCCTCTTTTGTTTTGACTTCCTTTGGAGGTGGGAAATGATGTAATGATGTGGTGGGAAATAAAAGTTTAATGTTCTGATCCAACTTATGATTTTTACTATTTGTAAATTTCTAAAATTTGATATATTCTAATAATGAACGTGGGTAGTGCTATAGTCTGACCAGGCATAGATGTTTTGGACACAACTTGCTCTATCAAAAAAACCCAATAAAAGACTGGCAGGATGATTACAAGAGAAAATGTATAAATGGAACCTCAAGTTGAACAAGAATGCTAATAGCTATTCTTGATGCATTAGATCTTGTCATTGGTCATTCTCGTACTTGGTTTGAGCATCTTCATCCATAACTAAGGCCGAATGGACCAGCCGAGCACAAGTGGACATGCTTGTATTAACTAGCTGTATCACAACTAAACTTGATGAATCTCTCCTAGGATGATAAGGTGAGGACAACACTAAAACTGTGAGAAAGATGAGTAATCTGTTTCATTGCATTTGATCTGGTCACACGAGCCCCTACCTGGAGAGGCTAGCCGATAGAAAAAATGTGAGTCAGCATTTGATTGTTGTACCAAAGAAATCCAAATTGGATACCATGCTACATACATAGGGACAGATCTAAATAGATAAACAACATGAAAAATGATGCTAATCACTATTTTGTTCACGTTCGATTTCGTCATTGGTTGCTCTCGTGTTGGTTGAGTACGGCCCTATACTTCAATATGATGTGAATCCCTTGGTATATAGACCAAGAAAACCCACAAGGATGGAATCAACTGAAGAAAGCTAAAGATTGGTAGAATTTTATCTTGAACTCAATCGAAACCAACCTAAGTAAAACTAGGAATAAGAATCGTAATCCCCCAAGCGTAATGAATAAAGGCACTCAAGATATAGGATCAAAATTTCAAGAGAAATCAACCCTTATAAGTTCAAAACATTCAATGAAGTTTATTGATTTGGAAGGGACTTTCAAACCTCCATAAAAGTTTACAAGATACAAGACTTAACCCCAAATGAAAATAAATGGGCCTTATTTATACTAGAGAGTGTTTGGAACAAAGAAAATTACAAGAAAAATAACAAAAACAAGACAAAAATGAGCTTCAAACTCGGCTAGAAATTCTACCCTATTGAGGGCGAGCAGTGCAGCCGCACTAAAGGTTTTACACTTTTTTACTTCTTTCCAAAATTTGCCTTGCAAGCCCCTGAACTTCCTGATCTGCTCTAGATCGACCCGAATCTTAATTTTTAGTACTATGTTGACCTTCAAGCTCAACTCTTGCGGTTTGAATCTTTTCCCAACTAATAGGATCAACTGTGACTTATCTTCAATGATCCCAAGTCATGAATATCTTCAATGATCCCAAGTCATGAACTCCCGAATTCAACATTTACAATTTAGTCCTCAAAATTTCAGTCGAGCTCCAATGCTTCAATCTTAGTACAAAAAATCCTCCAAAACTTCCAAAATGCCTCCTTTGGCCATCTATTCAAAATCTTCATTAAATTTAACTTGCTTTTAGCTCCATTTCAAAATTTTGGCAGATCAAGATCACACCCTCTTCAAGATGATTTGTCCTCAAATCGCCATATGGTATACATAAAAAGCTCAAATCCACCTGGATCAAATGGAAACAAATTTCCTTTGCCATGAAGAAGGACCACATTTTTGTTGCTTTTTCCACCACCAATGAGAATAAATAAAGTACACTTCTTTGGTTTGGATTCAAGGCGATGTGCACAAGAGAACTCCAAATGTATTGAAAACCTCCCAAAGAAGTATTTCTCCATGCAAGCAAGGAACAAGAAAATTGGGTTGGGATGTGTTATCTTGAAAATATACAAGGAAAGGATCCTCGTACTTATGGATTATCTCTCTAACTTCTTCCTTATTTTCCTTTTTCACTTCCTCATTCTTTCCACATGTTTGATTAGCTATCTTATTCATCTGCTTTACTTCTTCTTTATTCATCGCATTTTTTCCCTCATTTTGCTCCCTCAATTCACTCTCATATTCTCTATCAAAGTTTTTCATGTTAAATCCACCATCATTTTCATTTTCAGCACTATGAATTTTTAATTCAAGGTCAAATAACTGCCTTTCAATTTTCTAATTTGCTTCTTGCTTTCTTTTCTTCATTTCAATTCTCTCTTCTTCTCCCTTCTCTTTCTTCATTTTTCCCGTCTATGGTTTCATCAAGCTTCTTCAACGTTTTCTCTGTATGCCACTTTAACTCCTCGTTTAGCTGTGCAATTGTATCACTCTCTCTCCTTAGCTTGTTTTGATATTCAAGTATTTCATCTGGTGATAAAGAAACAATGATAGTCTTCTTCCCCTCACGCACAAACTAGTATATAGTCTTGGTTCCATTGTATTGTCTATTGGTGCCATAATGTCATGGTTCTCCAAACAATATATGAAAAGATTCACTGGAACCACATCAGACAAAATGTAATTCTCATACGTCTTAATGGAAAATTTCACAAACACTTGCCTAGTCACCCTAACCTTTCCACAATCCTTCAATCACAAAGTATAAGTGCGAAGTGTTTCATGAGAGGTAACCCCACATTCTCCAATATACAAGTGTGCACCAATAAATCACCAATCAAAAATAATCCGTAATCAAAGCTACAGTTAGATATAGTTGCCAAAAATCACGACAATCCCAACAAAACAAGCAACTAATCCACTAGAAATTAAATCAATCTTCAACACTTTAAGTGAATCTAACGTACAAGGATTGTGCTTCAAACATCCACCAAAGGTTGATGGCCTTCCTTTCTAGCAATATGATGATGTGTACGTGTAGAAGGTGTCCTCAGGTGTTTAACACTCGTGTTTTTTGCTCAATATCACTTAGTTAAAAATATTTTCTTTTTACTCATATAAAACCAAGGTGACCAAGGGCTCAACCAAACATGATGCTTGAATATTTGGAGACAAGAAATGACGCAATAGCAAGTAGAATTTCTTTCCTTACTACCACAACAATGAAGGGAGTAGGGGACACTATAGCAAGTGGAATTTCTTTACTTGCTATCACAACTCATAAAACACGAGAACCAGGAGAAGAATTAATTAAGGAGAAAATTCAATCAACAATGAAAGAGCTTCAATCACTATGGATAAAAGGATAATTCAAGGACTCGAACACTTAAGCATATGACTTTCCTCGTCCTCAAATAATCATCCAGCAACTAAGCACAACACTCACTATCTCCAGTAACTCATCTCACTAAATTCCCCAATTAATCCACAAGTATCCACAATGGACAATTAATGAAGAGTGACAAAGAAAACTTGATAATAAGTGAAATTTCTTAAGATCGGAAGAGCAACTTGGAAGGGCAATGGAAGGGACTAAACAATTGAACTAAATGTAAGGATTCAAGAGATGGAATAATCCTTGATCAAGGGCAATCAATCTTTCCAAGAAAATAGACAATGGACAATTATCATCACAAGTAATCTAACAATCAAATTTGGTGTTTGGGTGTTGATCAAGTAAGAATCAATGGATGAAGGTCTCTCAATGCCATTTCCTCAAACACTTTTTTACTCAATTATTTGATATGCTAGTGAGTGACAATAAATTTGTAGTTGGAACTCTAGATACACATTAACAACAAGGATTCAACGACACAATATGGATAGGATGGCAATTTTAGATGAATGTCACAATAAGATTCAACAACACAATAGGGATTGGATGAATGAACAAGTATCTTTTTTGTTACCAAGACTATTTTTTTTTAATGAAGAACAATAAGAACAATAAAATAAAGGATAGTTAACAATGTTTAGAGCCTTGCTCTGACACCAAATGATGTGAACCCCTTGGTAAATAGACCAAGAAAACCCACAACGATGGAATCAAACCAAGATAGTTAAAGATTGGTAGAATTTTACCCTGAACTAAATCAAAACCAACTCAAGTAAAGCTAGGAATAAGAATCTTAATCCCCAAAGAGTAATGGATGAAGTCACTCAAGATATAGGATCAAAATCTCAAGAGAAATCAACCCTTATAAGTTCAAAACGTTCAATGAAATTCATTGATTTGGAAGGGACTTTCAAGACTCCACAAGAGTTTACAAAATAGAAGACTTAACCCTAAATGAAAATAAATGGGCCCTATTTATACTAGAGCGTGTTTGGAACAAAGAAAATTACAAGAAAAACAAGAAACAGTCTTGTATTCAGGACAGGAATCTTCAGGTATGTCAATATTTGACCTGCCTTCATCACTTTCACCTGAAATCCTGTCTCCAACCTATAATATCCAATCTCAGAAACTCTTCAACGTTGCTGAATCTGGATCGCCCTCAAGATTTCTAAGTCTCATGTTCTTTGTTAATATCAATACCTTACAATGCTCACACAAGAAGAAAAAGTTAAGAGATGCATGGACAATATCTTACCTGATGCCTTTGCGAATGACTAGCAATATCTGCTTGAAATCTCCACCAAACACAATGATCTTTCCACTAAAAGGTTTACAAACATCAGAGTTTTCAAAAAATCGAAGGATATCTCTCATAGTCTGGTCTAGAGCTTCAAATAATTAACTCAGTCATTTCAATAAACTTAGCCAGAGGACTTCCTTGCTTTATGTCACAAGTGGAGCCTTCAGTTGCAGTTAGCGGTATAGCAAATTTTGAGTGTGCAGTTCTCTTATCAAGCAGAAGTATAGATGCTATACCACTTGATGTTACATTCAATACTATATCTCCACGAGATCTCACTGTAGCCAACAAAGTCCTCTACAAAAATGTTTTCCTAATCCCACCATGTCCATACACGAGAAACAAACCCCCACTATTAGCATCAATAGCACTCATCACAATGTCGTATACAGAACATTGTTCATCTGTTATGTCTAACAATAACCTAGAGTGTTCCTCAGCGAAATCAATTTTATCGTACCTCAGCTCCTCAGGAATCAAGCTATCATCAGCAAAAAAACAGGTATGAAAAATTGGGAGAGGCATACCTCTGAATCATGAAGACTGTTTCCCAACTTTTGCAGCAGTTTCTCAATTTTCACCAAACAATAACTTTTTATTTCATACTCTCTCATCTGCAACTTTGTTAAACAATAAATAGGTTTATATCAATTTAATTGAGCCAAAAAAACTTATAATTCAATTAGCATATATAAGAATTCTAAAAACCAGACAATAGTTAATATTTATAAAAGTTTAGATATTAGAACTCATTACCTTGGTCATTCAGATTCTTTTTCATGGTGTAAAGTACATCTTCTGACAATAATAATGTTACAAATAGACTACAAAGAGGCAGTGGCTTGGCTATGTAATTCCAGCCACATACTCCCTATCATCACCAAGTAACCCTCTGACAATTTAATTGTTCATACAATGTTGATTGGAATTAAAAGAGGATAATAGTAACATTTGATATTGAGGATAAAATGATGAAGTAATAATAACATGGCTGCTTTCATCCATAGTTACATTGAGTCAATAATTAATTTAATGCACATAAATAATAATTGAGACGATTATTTTAAAAAAACCAAATTCTTAGTGTTTTCGCAATTTAACAATCAATAACTGACTAATGCTTCTGGATTGATAAACAATCATAACATTGAACAATGATTTGCAATATCTTATTTTAAATCATTATTTACAAATTAATCATCACAATACGTACGATATTGCATTCTGTTATTTTCCTTCGTTTTTTTCCACTTTACAAATGGTTTTGGAAAATATAATGAGTTTACATGAACTTCAACATATTTATATGGTCTTTTCTTCATTCCATGCAAGTTGGATTTTAAGGTAAATTTAACATTGAGGATGATTCAATGAAATAATAATATGGCTGGTTTCAAAATTTTTGTTAGCTAAACATAGATAATCATAACACTTATGAGTAAACTAATTTTTTTATTGGATTCATATGCAATAAAAAATATAAATGATAGTTCAAACAGGTTTAGAAATTATAGAAATTAACGTAAAAGTTTGGATGCCACCTGAAAAAACATTGAAGTACTAAGGCCGATTGTGGATGGCAAGGAAGATCGACGGCTGTTGAGGTTGCGTCTAGTAAAGATTGATGGTATATAATATCGTGTGCCAGAATAAATTGAACAAATTATAAGGCTATGGGGATAGCTACCGTGCAGAATAATTTTAATAATTTCGAGAATCAAATTAAATTGTTGATTACATTTTTTGGCTAAACAAAGTGAGCGAAATGTCATCTGCAATGGCGTGAAGCATGTTTGCTGAAATAGGTCCACATATAGTATTTCTGTTGAGATGGAAAAATTGGCTGCAAAATGGTAAATATTATGTTTAAAGTTAATTGCATGAATTATGGTTATTAAGATAAAATCTGTGACAGTTTCCTTTGTTGCAAGGGAACTTATATTGGAAAGTCAAGATCTTGAATTAGTTATTTAACTTATCCGTTTGTGATGTCATCCATGTTAGGTAATAGATTAAGATAATGTATTAAAAATGAGCAATTTAAGTTAATATTTTTTCATACTTTAACATTCTTCAACCGCACACATGATGAATGTAATGGTGTTCTGTTTATTTTTACGACAACATGGTCCGTTTATTTTAATTGTTGAACCGTAGAGTGTTGTATTCTAATAAAATAGGTTTGAAATATATTAAATAAATTTCGATTAGCTATTCAATGGCTTAATATACCCATATTTGATATAAGTTCTATAATATAATTACATAACTTACATAATAAGTTATATTAAGACTTAGTAATTTGTAGTGA